>JAODAL010019027.1:0-73129 GCA_025379985.1 Phyllomedusa bahiana
GTAGCTTCGGCTTGGCCCCTGAAATCAACTCCTCTTGTGGACCCTAGGCACCTCAGTCGGACACTGAACATACCCCCAACTGGAAACAACCAGTTAACAGACTAATAATGAATTTCTTGAAGGAAAGAGCATTCCCCTGCTCCATCGGGTAATCCGGACTCCTGGTGAACCGATGGAGCCTGGGCAATGTCTGTTCAGTCAACCCTGAGGACCTAGAGTAGCCCCAACTCTGTCTGTATAATAAGCCTGCAGTCAGCATTGCGTGCTGCCCTGACTGCTGCCTGTTTCAAACTGACACACATTGTAATAATAGTATTAGCATTCATGAATATGGTAATACATTACCAAGTGTAAAAAAAATATTGTAAAATAATTATCCCTTCATGGTATTAAAAAAAAGTAAAAAACATCAATGTGTGGAAAGATAAATAAAATAATAAATATTTAATAAAACATTATTGTGCATACATTACACAAAAAAACTACACATATTCAGTATCCACACAACCATAATAACCTGTAGAATTAATCTAACAGGCTATTTAGTGTGAAATGTGAATGGTGTAAAAAACAATTAAAAAAACAAACAAACAAAAAAATTCTGCTGTAACTTATATGTAAACTCAAACTATGCCCCCAAAAATTTCAACTTCTCCCGCATACAATAAGTCCTTATACAACTGCATCATTGAAAAAAGAAAAAAGTTATGACTTTGAAATGCAAAGAGGTAAAAACTAAAAAAAATTAGGGCATGTTCACAAGATGTATTGCGGCACATACAGTACGAGTCGCAATAGGGAGCTCGCGCTGATCAGCACCGTACCCCTGAGGCGCGGAGGGGCTGGCAGCTCGCCAGCCCCACAGACAAGCATGGTTTGTGGCGCGTAGTCGCCGCAAACAATTGACATGTCACTTATCTCTCCGCGCTTACAATACAATTGTATTGTATGCGCGGGGGGACGAGGCACAATCCATAGTTCTCTATGAGAGCTATGGATTACCGTAATTATGGGTTGCATTTCCCCACGTATTAAGTGCAATACGCCACTAAATACGCGGGGAAATGCGCGCCAAAATAAGCCGTTTGAACATACCCTTACTGATTTTCAAGGCCTTTTCAGGTCTGGGGCTTAAGGAGTCAGAGGGGCTTGATACTTTTACCAGTTTCTGTCGTTAATGAACTTATGCTAGGTTGGATATGATTTGGACAGAGGAACCCACAACTTTATAAACAACTTTATAACAAAATTTTGCAAATCTACACCCATTTTTTATTTTAGGATTTGTTGTACCACACTTCTTTAACAATACAGTTTACAAAAAGGTTAATATAATCTTTTCCCAGCTAACTTTGAGAAAATTGGTCACAAGCACTGGAGGTGTTACTCTTGGCAATCCATAAGTTAAATGTTCTTGGTTTTAAAATTTTAAGGATCACTAAAATCGGAGTTGGTACTAGTTCCTATGGTCATCATCTCCGTTTCTTGTCTGTTTTCATAGATAAAATCCATTGTATTGTTACTCAACACATAATAAAGTCACAATTTAGACGAAAAATGGTTAGCACTTCCAGAACAACTTTAAAATAAATGGTGGAGGTTCATGGCTGCATTACAATGCAAACACACAGAAACGGATCAGCAGCACTCTGCAGACGTTAAGTGACAGATAAACAACAAGTATATGAATTTTTTCCAAGTACATTTCTGCTACATGTCCTAAAATGGAGGCCTGATCTCTATCTGAACTGAGGTCAACTTGCCCCTTGGTGGATGGGCTGTCACAATTGTGATCAAAATGTGCACCAAGAGCCCCAGATTTTCATATATAATAGATGTTGTATAAATGCACTTGTTGATCTGACTCGGCATCTACAGAGGGCTGCTAATCCGTTTCTGTGTGTTTATAAGAAAGTCACAATCCATCCCTGTAGTTGAGAATCTTGAAGGGCTGAAAGTAAAGCATTTCTAATAATAACATTATATGTGTTATGAAGTTAAGTGACTCCAAACCGGAGCATAAGAAATAGTAATGCAATTGCTTACGGTTCACTGAGCTGAGATATCCCACAACGCTAAAGGATTAGGGACATTAGAAGACACTGCGGGCCTGTGGTCTTGTATTTGTATATGTTTATAAAATACCTCATTAACTTCTTATAGCCTTAGGATTTCCAGCAGCCAATGCAATAGCTTATACATATAGTCTGAAAAATGCTGGCCATAAATGTAATATAATACATTGTTTACACTGATGCTGAGAGTCCTATTGGGAGAACTGGGCTCCAGTAACCCCCCTTTGCTGATTCGTGGCTGCCACACTCTCAGTACACTTCACCTATTAGGTGGCTGCACATATTTATGACCATTAAAGTTTAAGGGAGTTGCAGAATACCCACTGATCCCCATTCTACCAATGTTAAGTTACAGAGGTCAGACCTATCGGGCATTTATAGGATATTCTGTGGCTACACCATACATGGCTAAAGCTGACCATACACATAAATAAATATCACCTGAACCTGCCGATCTCATCCCAACTAGCTGAACATCTCATTTTGGTGTCTTACTCTCTGTTCCTCAACAGGCAATGTTGGAAGAGATAAGGATTGGGCACTGGCTTTCTCTGCTCTCCCCATGTAAAACACGTGTACACTTGGCCAGACCTAGCCTGCATGTGTATGGCAGGATTGAGAGAATTAGCTCTTGACTGAACACTCAGCTATTAAAATCCTTTTAATTTAAACTATTGCATCAATGCAAACCTATATACACTGGATCCTCTACTGAATCTACTTATCATTAATAACTTCTCACAACTGAGCTATTGCTAACAACCGTCAGTAAACTACTTGCTAACATAACAGAAAAATGTAGATGATTGTACTTAAAGTGGTTGTCTCACTACATTGATTGATCCTGTTTTCTTGGTTTCAATTTAAATTCAGGAGCGTGTTTACTGGCTTCCACTAGGCTGCAGCAGAAGCCAGGTCTGTAGCTATAGTAACCAGTCCTGGCAGCCTATCAGGATAGATCAAAAAGGTCTGCAGCTATAGCGACCTGAAGAGCTGATGCAGCCCATACAAGAGGGGATATCTCAGAATAGGTAGGATACTGTTAATGGACATGTATTGCAAAGTGACTTGTTTTTGCAAGATCTTTAACATAAAAAGCAATTCTTGTAGTGAGACAACCCCGTTAACCATTTTAGCACAAAGAGACTATCCAATAGTTTATTTCTGCTACATGAACAGAAAAAAACTCTCTCTCTCTCTTTCTCTCTCTCTCTCTCTCTCTCTCTATATATATATACACACGCACACATAAGAATATAACAATTGCAACGGTCAGTGAATTTTTTACTAACTTTAAAGAAATTGTTAGATGAGTGTATTCAACCATTTTGGCACACACCTGTATATACAGTATATACATAAAATCATCTAACAATTTCTGTAAAGTTAGTAAAAAGTTCACTGACCGTTGCAATTGTTATATGTTTATATAAACTGTATAAACTATTGAATAAACTCCTTGTGCCAAAATGATCAAGTACAATCATCTAAAATAGTCTGAGACATTAGTAATTACTGACCGTTGCTAGCAATTGATAAGTTGTGAGAAGTTATTCATTATACATACATACATGCACAAAACATTCAGTCCATGGCTTCATGTTGATTAAAAGTAAACTACAGTGAAGAGAGAGGAAAAAAAGAGAAAGAATGGCCAATGAGTAGTTGAGGAATGCTACAGGAATCATTGTCTGGTATCAGTGAGATTTCTGAGCAGCCATCTGAATATGTTAGGACTGATGCTTAGCAACTTCAGATGCCACCAGCAAGTGACACCCATAAATCAAGTATGCAGCTGTTTATTTTTTTGCCTAGTTTGTGTTTGCAGCTGTTTCCAGCTGAGGACACCATGAATACCTCCCAGACTTCTGCATGTTCTGCTCATCCAAGTGCTCAGAACTTCAAGCTATTTCAGTTTAAACAACTGTAACTTTTAGATAACCGAGTTAGTAAATATTTTTCTCGCAATCTGGTTTTGCTGTATTATCAGTAGTTACTTTTTAGGAGCAGTAAATACTGAACTGATCAGCATCTGTCCTAGAACAGCAAAAAGGCAAAACCAATAAACGCAGCAAAAACAGCTCTAAAAGAAAAGTTCCTGCAACTTTACTACTAGTCACAACAAAGAAGATAGTGTTTTCTACTCCTGCGGTATCACAACAATCCATCATGGCAAGAAATGGTGCAATTGGTCAGGTTTAAATTTTGGTGTGACTCAATGGATAGAAAAGAAAATGTCCTTTTCTTAGCCAAGCCATCTTATCTATGTGGCAGTGTACATCAGTTGTTACATTGTTTCCCAGAAAGTATGAGCTCAGTTCTTGTTACTTACCACATGCAAGTCTCTTGTTATGTAGTCGCCTTTCAGTCTGGAATTCTGCTATCAAGTGTTTGGATGAAGAGCAGACAAAGTATTAATCCCCCTCCTCCTTGTGGCTAGCCCGCTAACAAGTGGAGGGCGAGAGGACACACCCTCTAAGAGAGAGAGAGGTGAGTAAGGAAGGGGCTAACAGGAGGGCATGAGCCAAAGTCAATTCTGTAGTGATTAATTCCACCTTACATCAGCATCTCCCCATTCAGTGCCTCCCCTGCTCCTGCAAGGTATTCCTGAGATGCCTGGCAGTCAATATATAGGGTAACATACAG
Organism: Phyllomedusa bahiana; assembly: GCA_025379985.1. Classification (NCBI taxonomy): domain Eukaryota; kingdom Metazoa; phylum Chordata; class Amphibia; order Anura; family Hylidae; genus Phyllomedusa; species Phyllomedusa bahiana. The sequence continues at coordinate 4,722 of JAODAL010019027.1, forward strand.
AATTCTTTCTTTTTTTGTCCCACTACTGCATACAGAACAGCTCACACTTCTTATAAACTTGGTATATAACGCTGCAAAGTGGAATTTGTCCTTTGGCCCAACTCATCCTCCGGGAATTACAATGTCATTTTACAGTGGAGTAAATGTAAAATTACTACATTAAATGATAAATGTGGAAATGGTTAAATACAATGTTAGAAAGATTGAGAGGTTTAAATAGCAGCGCAGCTTAGATGCATTTGAATGTACCTTATGCACTTCTCTTAAGATCACAACAACCTTTTCAGTACTCAATCTAAAATGCCTTTACAGACCCCTGATACCTTTCTCATGGAAATCAAATGTTTTTTACATGCAGTCATTGACAACAACAAAAATGCACCAGGAAGGAGTTGTTGGAATTGAATGAAACTTTAGATGTGTTCATGTAATGATGATATTTGGAAGTGTACAATATTACAGCAACAGGATATGTTCACTAGTGAAAACTGTACAATTAAAATGAGGCTCTAGTATCCTGCTGCTGCCTGTAGCCTGGATACAGGATGAGATATGGTTTGGCCTGGAGGTATACAGGTTCCATAAGGTATTCTGCAGCACATGAGCCCACAGATGTTACAGGGAGGCCTGTGGATCCAGCATGATTATAGGATTCTGAAGCTGGTGCCATAAATGTTTGACCAACAAGAGATCCGGTGACCAGGCAAGCCAAAAACGTGTTGCAATGTGGCGGAGATGTTCCTGGGAAATCCTTGCTGCATGTGGGCATGCATTATCCTGCTATTAAATGCCAGTTGTCCTCATATCACCAGTAGGTGTGACCGAGTGTCACTGTGATGGCTATCCAGATCATCACACCAGCACATGGGACAGTGTGTCCCTCCATAGAAAAAGCAAGATTGAAGTGCTCACCACACAATCACCATAGTGGAACTCGACAATAATCATATCCCAAACAGAGCCTGCATTTGTCACTAGCAGTCCAGATTTCTCATTCATGACACCACTACAAACTAAGGGCGACAATGGCTGACTGTCGATGGCAGGACATGTAATGGGCACCGCACTTCTTCTGAGTGTCTGGAAATGGTTCAGGCAGAGACAGGGGTGTGTAATGTAGATGCCACCTGTGTCTGGATGGTGAACAAAGAAACCTTGGGAGACGCTTGTGGTTGTTGGCAGATCAAAAGATCCTGGTGGCCGTCCATAGCCTGCTCGCTGTGGGTGAATGCCCTTAATCACTGCTCCCAACCCTTCTTACGGTTTGGTCAGGATGGCATAGATGGTAGGCCTTTCATCCAAAATGACCAGCCTGCTCCCATCAGTCCAATAATGCACCTCCTCCTAAAGTTTGTCAAAAAGTCATTTAGTACATTGTAAAGGTCTGTCTAGCAGTCAACGATCTCTCACAAAGAGGTACACTATCCAAAAATAGTCCCTGAGAGCCTTTTTACAGGAAAAGCACTTTCATGATCTCTTGTGGCAAGATCCAGTGTCTAATTAGACCACACCTGTAATATATAATATTTGCCTGACACATAACTGCTTGCCAAGTTGTGCAGCAATCTGTAATCTTTTTAATCAATAGTTGTACATTAGGAGTTACATTGAGTAAATAAACTTTTAGGGCGACATGTATGAATCCTGGTGCTGATAGACCAGTTCTAAATAGCTTTAAGGTAGTATAGACTGCACCAAAATGTATGAACCTGTTCTTCTGCAGGTCATACATACAGGCGCAGTCTAGTACCAATACGACAACTCAGGTTCCGGCAGACCACCTTTAACTTGGTTCTAACTGTTCTGCACCAAAGTTATGGCGTCAAAGAATCATAAATGTGTCTACTTCTACTAATGTGGTGCGACACACCCTCAGAACGCCCCAAAACTTTGGCGCACTAAAAAGTCTTTGGCGCGGTACTGAGGCACTTTGGAGTACACCTGTTCATACCTCTATAGAACTGATCTACTACAGCTTTTTGAGGCCAGAATTCTGGCGCAGCCCCGTGCCTACATGTCCTTTCAAATTCAGATCCTCTAATATTCGGTTTGCAACTTGCTGTTATTTTCCAGTAATACAGTACATGAAGTAAATGTGTCCAGGATGTTGTTGCCTTCACTAGCTCATATGTACGCATATAGTTTTACTCTTGTACTGATTCTACGGCCGGTCATGATCTCCTCTCCCATGTGCTTTGACATGGATGCTGAAAAGTGTGTGATCTCCCCTCATTGTCATCAGCCCTTAGTTTTCTCCTCTCTATGTATATAAAAACACAGATTATGTATCTTCAACCTTAAAAATGTGATTGCTAATAGGCTATGTTCACACGGCGTAATTTCGTGGCGAATATCAGCTCATAATGGCACTGCATTGAACGCCGAGGGAAAGAAGTGACCTGTCACTTCTTCCTGGTGTTTATGCGCCAGGGATGATTGAAGTAAATGCCCCCCCCCCCCCGCTCTTTAGAAGTACACGCTGGCCAGCACGTACTTCTAAAACACCCAATATGCCCTGTGAACATACCCTTAGCCTATACTATTACCTGTGAATTTTGCTAAGCACACATCAGAAACATGATGTGAACAGGACCTGACATTGGAAAGATTGAGGGTGAGAGCAGAGAGTCATCATAGTCAGTAGCAGTGTCCAGCCTGACATATGTCAGAAGCAGCAGCACAACCAGCTTTGTGAAGGAGTAACACAGATTCTACTTCAGGAAATTTGGAATACTTTGAAGGTTAAGTCTGCATTTAGGAAGCTAATAAACAAAACAGACCTGTACAACAGCAACGTTTCATTTTTTTACGGCGTTCATGCTCCGGCATAAATGATGTGTTCTCTGCATTCTTCAGGGTGATACGATTCCGGCAAAACCCAATGTTTAGGGTTTGTGTTATGCAATAGTAAAAAAAAAAATCAAAACATTTTCTTTTTTTTGATATTTTTGCGATGCAGCACCACTTTCTGCGACCAATACCTTGGTATAGATGCCACTTTTGTCATGACTTTTATTCCAATTTTTAGGGGACATGAAATAACCAAAAAAAAACAAAATTTTGGTGTTTGGAATTTTTTTTCTTCTATGGTGTTCAGCGTGCGGGATAAGTGTTGTTATATTTTAATAGATTCCATCTAGGGTGCTTGACCACTAGGGGGTATGATCATGTGTACACCCTTTTGTACTGTATTGTATATACAATACTATAGAGTGTACAAAGATGGCGGTTTTACTACTTAAATGAAAACATGGCAGCAATTGATGCCTTCCAGCCGCCAAGTAAACCTATCGGGGCTCACGCTCTCGCTGCAGGGGCCCCGATCGGAGTGAGAAACTTTGCGCAGCACAGATTCTCATTCATTTAATTGGTTAAACAGGACAGAATGGAGTCGGCTCCGTTCCGTGCTGTTACCACAGGCTGTCAGCTGCAATTAGCAGCAGCCACCCGCAGCCCATGTAGCAGGATCGCAGCAGAAAATCTAAGCCCCTTGCATACACTGAAATGTAAGTCTACATCCAGTGTCGTTTAGTGGTTATCATAGATTTCTTAAAATCTTATTTACTTTGCTTGGAGTGTAATACACTGCAAATTTTCTGCATATAAATACAACATTTGCATTTTTTTTTTTTGGAGTATTTTTTTTTTTGCCATTTTTTTAAAGGGGTTGTCCATCTCAATTTTTTTTGTACATTTTCTCGCTCTCCAGCGGTCTTTTGTTTACTCCATGCTTATACTGGATGGGAATGTCACTACTGCAGACACTGATTGACTTCAGCGGTCATATGCCACTTCCTGACAGTGGTTAAGTCAGGATGTGGCACATGACCACGTAAAAAAAATTGGAGTGCACAACCTCTTTAAAAATGCAGCAATTTTGCAAAAATCACAAAACCACAATAACACTGCCATGTGTGAGTGCACTGTACTGTTTATCCTGGTCTGATCTCTGGTTACTGTCAATTAATGGGAACATTTTTGTTAACATCCAGATTAAAGGCTCTGTGAACAAAATACATCTACCACACACAACTTATAACATGACATAACTTTTCATGATAGGATGTCTAAAAATGCATAGAATTAGAAAGCAAAAACGTAGTGGTTTTGCTAAAATGTTGGCTAAAAAAATAATGATGAGACCACAAGATGTAAAAAAGCCATAAAGGTGCCGAGTCTGGAGTCCTACTTGTAAAACTGGATACAATCCAGTTTATGACCTAGTTCTACCAGTAGAGCTCCAAAGACTGGATCCTTTTGAAAGGATTTCTAGATAAAACTAAAATTGTGGCATTAGTACATTATTTACAAGTCAATAGAAATTAGCTATCACTAGCCCGAGGAAGGTCACACATATGGGAACAAAAGATGAACTGGTGGGTTTGGGTTGCTCGTACGTTTTAGGAATATTCACTACATTAGGCTGCTTAATAGGATGTGCACACAGGAACTATAACCCCAGGACCTCAACTAACATGAACTAATATAATAAAAGCCGTAGAACCTTTTTGGTTTATTTCAAGCGCAGACCATTGATGGGCAAATGCAAGTTTTCAAATGCTTAGCGTGTAGTCATATGAGGCAATCATGTCGTAGTTAATTGCCGTTTTTTTGAACAGTCTTGGTAAAACACAGCATTGCACATTGCATGGATACCTCATACTGCATGTATATACCGCCCCAGCTATACACTGCACTTGGATATATTGTAATTCTCTTATACAATAAGCAAACATCTCACCGTACCTATTATAATCATAGTGTTATCACACAACTCCTACTGTTTCAAGACCAACATTACCAATAATGCCACCATACAAGACCAAATAATACATGACTAGAATAATCCTACATATTACCACCACACTGTTAAATATTAGCCTATAGAGTCACCATATAGTGGAAGATAACAGTTGTATACAGGCGCTCTGCAGTGATTACATGCAGTTACATCCAGTGACTCACTGGAGACATCTTTCCCCATTAGAGTAATTTACTTGTCCTTTACTTCTCCATCCGGCCCAGGCTGTCATCACTACTTCTTCCACACGACTCGTCTCTACAGAATTTGCTGCACAAACATCATAGTGACCACTTTTTGCCCCACTAAGCATCATTTGTGCCCACAAAGTAATAACGCCCCCTTTATAGTCATACTCACTTATAATGTCCCTTTGTGCCCAAACTAAGTAATAATGGCCCTTTTGCTTCCAGTGAGTATTTGTGCAGCCCCTGCTCAGTACTAATTCTCCCATTCAGTAAAAATGGTCTCATGATGCTGCCCCGGCACCACTTGTAATTAAAAAATGTAAAGAGTTGGTAAGTATGAGAGACATGGTATTATGGAAAGATTTGTATCCCTTATGTCTTTTGGATCCATTTCTGGCTTGAGCTTGCAAACAATGATGCAAAATACTGACCAAAATACTGTTCTATGCAGATCGCACACTTAGAGCAGGGGTCTGCAACGTTGGCTCTCCAGCTGTTGGGAAACTACAACTCCCTTCATGCATTTATATAATCTATATCAGTGCGCATGATGGAAGATGTAGTTTCCCAACAGCTGGAGAGCCAACGTTGCAGACCCATGTAAGAACGGGGCTGTATCAGTTTTCTGGCGTCAAAAAGCTGTACTAGCCCTGTTCTATAGATATATAAACAGTTGCACTCCAAACTTTCACGTCATAAGCGCAGGAGCGACACTTTGTAATGTGCCAAAGATGAGGAGTTTTGGGGGCATGTAGTTCCATATTCTAAGAATTACACATTTATGATTCTTTGACGCCAAACCCAGTTGCATTAGGGGCCGTTCACACGGCACAGTGCAAATACCGGTCGGAAATCCTGACCGTTATTTGCACTGTTTTCGGGCCATGCACAGAGCTGCTGGCGGACGGCTTTTCTCCGCGGTTTGCGGAGAAAAGCCCCCCTCCTTCGCATTAACATGTTCATATTCCGCCCCAAAACCGAGCAGAAGAATGAACATGTTGAATGTTTGTCGGAGCGCCAGAGGAAAATCCGTGCAGTGGGGACCGATGCGCAGGTTTTCCATAGCAGTCCATATTAAAAGTTGTCACTCAGTTTGCAGATGGTTTTCAAAACCGAAAACCGTCTGTAAAACCGGATGAAAACCCGTGCCGTGGGGACAAGCCCTAACAGTTAGAACAGCTAGACCAGGTTAAAGGTGGTCTGCCTGAGCCAGACTTGTCATATTGGCATTAGGCATTTAGGCTATGTCTACATAGTGCATGTTAAAATACTGCCTGAGATCCACCGGTATTTTAACATTGCCGTACCGTGGTTTTTAGAGCAGGTTTGCAGTCCGTTTTCGGATTTGCCGCTGGCCCTTCGCCGGACGATCGGTTCCTATACAGTCAATGGACTAGGCCAGCGGCAAATCCGAAAACGGACTGCAAACCTGCTCCAAAAACCACGGTACGGCGATGTTAAAATACCGGTGGATCTCCGGTTTTCAAGTCTGGCGGTAGAAAATCTGTGCTTTGTAGACTACAGCACGGATTTTATATTGCTGTCCGTCTACAGGGCACTGGTTAGAGTCAGATGTTTGGCAGATACTAAATACTGAATCCGCTGAAAATCCAACCAGATGCCAGTGCTGTGTTACTGCTGCAGATTTTCCCACCAAATCTGTCCCATGTACATTTACTTTTAAATCAGGAAGAGAGAAAAAAGACATGGACTGCTCATCCACTTGCCATACTTCCTGGACTAAGTTATAATAGTCTGTTCCCTCTTTTTTTTGTTTCACTTAGACCAGTCCTCCCCATTTGACCCAGGTATTTTTTTATTAGGAGTAATATGAATAAGGGCCACTACCCCATTCTTTCAGTTTACTTCCTGGGAGCCCATAGCAAGATGAGCGTTTGATCCTGGATATCAGAATGACATTATTTTTCTCTGATATATAGACATGGCAAGATCTGTCCTTTTAATACAGAAGGCAGCCTCTGCCTGTATGTGAAATTTGGTGTCATTTCACGGCTCTGTACATCTTCGAGCTGTACCGAGATGTTATACCGCCCTGTGCACAAGACACATTCCCCCAGAAATAACTCAGCTGTAAGGTTTTATCTCCGTCTCTGAAGCCTTTTGCATTCTCCAGTAAAGTCCTTATACAACAAGAAGAATATTGTCAGATTTCTATGCAGGCTGCATTGCTCAATACTTAAATTTTAAGTAATCAAGCGCCGTACATAGAGCAGTGACATACATTCAATTATTAAGTGACTCAGAGTTCAGAATGAGCTCATGGGAAATCATGGACTTGATGGTTTCATTCTAAGCATAATGGGCAACAACAATAAATGTATCACACTTACATCACAGGGTAGGAGCACAGCAATATCACAACACCGAGGTGTTAATTCTGACTAATTTACCAATGTGTGAGCTTAGTTCTACCATATAGCACAAGATTAACCTTTTACTTTTCATTGAGGTCTCTTTTTACTAAAAAGTTTGGAAGGTAAATACAGAAGGACTGAATACTTATTTTCCCTGGTCCAGTTAGGCTTAAACTAGACCAAAATACCATGAACAAAGAGCGCAGACACTTGTTATGGATATTAAAAATCTCCTGATAGTCTCTATAGAATAAATGGGTGATTAAAGTTTGCAGTTTTAAATGAGCAGCCAAGATGGCGACAATCAATTCCCCATCCCTGTATATAGTTCTTTTTCCCTTTTGTTGAAACTTCAATTCATTTTCTGTTCCCTTCCACCTTCCCCCCACTCTGTTAATTTTCTCTCTCTATACGCTGTTTCTTGCAGTTTCAGACTTTCTTAAAGATGCAGATAATTTCACTTGTTTTTTAGTTACCACCACTCTTTGCAAGGCCACATTGAACACTAGCTTAAAGGGGCTTTGCCACAAAGTGAGTTCCTTACCTCTTATCTGCTCAAGGGAGAATATAAACAAAGCCTGTTGAGTCATGAACGGCTGCAGGGGTGAGAGGGAGGGGGGTGAGCAGAGAGCAAGGAAGCAGGGAGCGTCTCTAAAGTTTACTCAAATGATAACATTACAACAATGAATTCTCTATACAGCAGACAGACTCATACACTGCTCTTTCTCGCCAAGCCCCTTGCAAGCTCCTTCATGTTCCTTGTCATCAGATAAGAAGTGCAAACAGGCAAGCGCGGCCAGATCAGCTCCTGTCAGTGTCCAGGTCCTGTCTAATGTAAACTTTCAGGAAACTAAGGGAACCTGAGCAATGCTGTAGCTCTCACAGGCTTCACTTTTTGTAATCACATATATTTAGAAAAGTGATTAAATATCCATTTTGGAGGATCCCACGTCAACATTACATTGTGGCAAAACCCCTTTAAGCTAGAAATAGGCAAAAGGTTCTAATCACATTCTGTTATGTGCACTAACCACTATAACATCATGAATGATTCTGGCCTGTGAACTAATTGAAATCTACAAATAATTAAGGGTGTAGTTTAACCAATTATAGAGTGATTAATAATGGAAAGGTGTTGCTTAAATTTTGTTTATATTGGTTGTCCAATAAAGATATACTGTAAATCTGTATATGATATTCCCTAAAACAGAGGTTATAAAAACTCTTGCAAAACTTTTAATAAAGAAGAAAGACTGCAACGACCTTTTGGAGATGTACACATACAGTTCTGGGTTAATTTTAATGTGGATACTGCACAACGAGGTTGGGAGGACCTTGGAAGCTTCCGTATCACACTCTACAGTTAGAAAATAAAAAAACTTTCATTGTAAACCACGTGTTACGTACCATAGGCACTTCCTCAGGTTTTACATGTAAAGAGTTCTTTTATTTTCTAACTGAAGTTTGTCAGCGCTATTTGTCCATTGTAATTTGGTCTAGTTTGAACCTAGCTGGATCCAGGGAAAAAAAAGTTTTAATTCCATCAGTATCTATCTTCATAGAACAGCCCCCCTCGTGGAACTCGGGAGGAACTCATGAAGCAGCTGCGGCCTCATGTTTATAATTTACATATTGTGATTCCAACACCCTGCGCTAAGAAGAGTTGTGCCTTCTGAATTTGCACAACAACCTAAGGTGAGTGTGCTGATGTACACGAAGACACCTTTTGTAAAGTTGTGAGTTTTTGCACCAGAGAACGCTTGTGTTTTCCTTTTATCTTCTACTAAAAAGTTTTGCAATAAATGGAGTAAATGTAGAGATGGATTGGATGGTGAAAGTACTAATAAAGGGCTAGAGATTTTGCTTTTAAAGGGGTTTTGCCAGGACGTGCCTTATTTGTTAAGAAGCAAATGTAAACAAAGCCACGATGAGCTGAGAGAGATAGAGACACAGCCAGGGCACAGAGCCATGCATAATGGATCGTGTGAAATGTTCACTCAAATAATCAAACTACAACTAGTGGATTCTGTATACAAAAGACAACACCTTTTCTCCACAGCAGCTTGAAAGCTTCTTCATGTTCACTGTCATCAGATAAAGCAGGGATCTACTCAGATAATCACACTACAACTAGTGGATTCTGTATACAAAAGACAACATATTTCTACCCGGTGCCTTGAAAGCTTCTTCAGCTCCCTTTCATCAGATAAGAAGTGTTCTCTGCGCAAGCCCGGACAGCAGATCTTGTCAGGTCGTATCTAATAGAAGCTTTTAAGTAACTAAGGGCAGGTAAGGCAGCCTGTAGTTCTCTCAGGCTGCAATATTTTTAATCACATATATTTAGAAAAGTGATTAAATACCCAATTTGGAGGATCCCACGTCAACATTACATCGTGGCAAAACCTCTTTAAGCATAAATTTCACGGTTTGTAGGATGTTGTCACAAGTCAGGATTCAGCTCATGTCTGTGAAAGAGGAGGTGTCCATATGTCTGTTTGCTGCTCCATGTGGCTCCTGACTTATGGACTATTACATCAGGTGCCCCATGTTGCTGTGGAGGTTCTGCTGCCCCATAGCTTGTGCGCTGGTCCATTCGAATTTAAAGGGTCAGTTTATGCTGCAAATGCCATCCTCCTCCCATAACAGCACTCCATCTTCACATAAAACATGCAATCTCACTTGCAACCAGCATTTGATAGTGCGGGAGATGCTAAGAAGATTAATATATAGTTTAGGGAGAAAAGTTCAGACAAACTTGCAATTTATTTATTTCAGCTTCTGATTATTCTGGATTAAGAAGTCCAGTGTGTGGTCTTATCCATGGTTAACAACCTATGAGACTGCTTAAAGGCCGCCCGCTTGAATCCTTAAAGGGGTTGTCTCACCATGCTGTTTTACAGAGCCACAGGCAGCTTTGAACTTACATTTCCTGGTTAGGAAAGCCAGGTGTGGAGGAAATGTACGTTGGGGTCGTCTGTGCCTCCTCTGGGTGTGTATATTTCCTATTTTCGGTTGATTAAATGTATATGTATCATTGGTATTACCTATCATATGTATATGTGTATTATGCTATTGATGTGATACTATACTTTATTTTGTGTACATTACCTAGTGTGTGGCTGTGTCTGTGGCACCACCATTTTTAGCTTTATGTATTTTAGTTTTCTATTTTTCTTGTATTTTTTGTCTTTTTAATATGTGTTTTTTGATAGAAAATAAAGTTTTTGGATTTTTTTTATCTTTGGTATATTTTTGTGTATTGATGTTGAGTTGATTTTAGATTACTACCTTTTCATTATTATTTATTGGCATATTGGCGTTGTTTGTCATTAACTTAGGTAAATGAAACGTCTCTGCTAGATATAAGACTCAGCAATGAGTAGCCACTCATCACTCATCACAGTTTGATGGACTGACTGACAGCAACTTGGGTGAATCAGATAAGAGAAACAGCAGACAGGTGGTCGGTAACTTAGAGAAATGTGTACACTAGCTGTAGATAAAATCTTCTTTATCTGCTGAACAAAGCAAAATCAAAACAGCAATGTATTTGCTAATAGTCTTCATTTACCTTTCCCTACATGTTAAAAGCTAATCATTGTGGTGATAAACCCCTTTTAGGAACAGAGAGAAATTTCAACCATGAGCGATGAGCCTTTAGGCATAGGTAAAAAGCTTCATTCTGTCTTAGTTGCATTCTTGCGAGACCATTTTAGGGCTAAATGTGACCCCTCAGTGCATACCTTCTTCTAGATTGCTAACAAGGAATATAATCTGTTGACCGCCAGACTGTTACTGGGGATGAGTTATTAGGCTGTGGTTTTAAGGACTAATAGAATGACAGTTCATCCTGCAGCTCATATTATAGGGGGTATCCTAATCAGAAGAAGGCTACAAACAGGCAGCTGAAGTCCATTCCTCCCCTCCTGGGGACACATTATCACATTTACCTTAGGTATCTTTTTACCATTGGAGTTTAGCCATAATGGTTATCAGCTGCCACCTAACTTAGAATATAACTAAGAATGGCTAAGCATATATTTGGGACTGGTCATCTTTATACTTCCTCAAGGATTCTTTCCAGATGCAACAGAGCACAACTCGACTACAGTAACTTTAGCTCAGATGCAGACATGCAAACCGGACCATAAATCTACACCACTAATGTCATTAACTTCTATTTCAGTTCATTGAAGTCATCACTGATATGCTTCAGCTTTTGTGTACAGAAGAGTAAATTAAATCTGCTGTAATACAATACATTCCTGTTGAGGCAGACAGCCAAGGTAGCTGGACATACGCTAGGGCCTGTGTGAACTCCCCACCTTCATCCATGTTTATAGTAAAAGATATACCCACTCTTTACCGAGCTCCTGACTGAGGCCATTCACCCGCCTTCCTGACCAGGCACATTAATATTCTCTTTAGTACACGTGGGTTGAAACACTTTCTACACATTTTCACACTTGGTTACCATCTTAATTTTTTCACTTTTTTATGTGATACATTAAGCTTTATTTTTATATATTTTTTACATTAGATTTGTTTTTAATAATATAAAGGGAAATAGTAAAAAAAAGACTTTTTCACCTTTTTCATTTTATCTTTTATCATCAAAACTGGCACTAAAATACATTTTGTAATTGTGCCAATATTCCGCCATGGACATTTATACATAGGCGATCCAAAATTTTATGGTTGTTAGGAGCGTCACTAAAAGTTGCAGTTTGGACTGTTTGATTTTGTTATTTTATTTTACATATTGTGTCAGAAAAAGACCTTTGGTAGATGTTTTTATATAACTTTTTTTTGCTGATTTCCCCTGTAACCGGGGCTGATATATTAGCTCACTTACAGTGGAAAGACAGGGGAAATGCATCTCCAAAACTCAATTTACAGTTGATTTGAGTCTCATAAGACCCAGCAGCTCATACAACTGCCAAGGCTAGATGGTCACATGACTGCAGGAGCCGGGAAGCAGGAAGCCTCATTGAGTGCTGTACACACAATGATCAAAAAGGCAAGGATGGTAATAAACTGTCCCTGCCTTCTGAGTGGAGAACTCGACTAACGTTGATAGCCAGCTGTCCACTCTCGCAGCTGCGCAATTAGTTGCAGAACATCGCGGCAGAGTTAGTGGACCACTATCCAGCTCGTTATAGCCAATGGACAGTCATCAAGGAAATGACACTTGTCTTCAGGTCATCTTTAGATATTGCTATACTCGGGGTTGTTAATGGCTCTCCATGGTCCCCTAACTCCAACAGCTCTGTTCCTAGAGCAGCCTCCTGACCACAGCCAGGATCTGTAGAAATTTTGATCTTGGCCATAAAAACCTTTGATACCCTGTTTCCCCGAAAATAAGAAACCCCCGAAAATAAGACATGGTGCATTTTTAGTTATGAAATTCAGAGTTTGGCTGCTCATGCTGATGTTTGTGATGAAATCACTACAGTGTATTAATACGTGTTGATGTTTTATTCAATAATAAATGTGAATTATTGTTTATAGAAATATAAAACATCCCCTAAAAATAAGTCTTAGCTCGTCTATAGGATTAAAAATTGATATAAGACGCCGTCTTATTTTCGGGGAAACATGGGTAGCTGTGGTCCGTAACTGCTGTACTATTTGAGTAAACTCCCTTTGGTTGGGTTATCAAATGGGGGAAAAAAGGATTTTTTTTATTTGTAGTATCTTTTCTATTTTCAAAACTTTTATTTAACTTTTTTCACTTTGTTTTTTAAATCAACTTGGGGACGTGACCAAAAAATTTTGTGATTGCTTGTACACTACATTGCACTACTAAGGTATCGTGATATGATGTAGTACACCTTTAATGCACCCTTATTACACCCTTTGAGGTAATTTTTACCTTCATTACAAATTAAATGATAAAACTCTGCTTGTCTGCCTTCTTTTTGGATTTAATAGGACCTTTATCAATCAGCTTGCAGTAACCTCCCCTTAGTGGTGACTATAGGCAGACATTATACTTTACTAACAGTACAGTGGAGCAGTAACTCCCAAATGTGTTAATGTGTAGTAACTCCCGAAAACAAATTAAATTCCTGAGAACTTATTCTCTGTCACAGGCCATGCTGAGGCTGCCACCAACAGCCACACCCATGTTTCTGCTTCCCTCTCCTCTGTGTTGTGGATGGGAACAAAGGTTATATATATATGTGTGATCCTTTGTGTCTCTATTTTAATGTATTAGTTATTATATACCTCACATATACATAAATATATATAAAATAGGCACATACCTATATAATACAGCATGTAAAAGCTGTAGGTATATCTTTTGTCATTAATGTGTTAAACAAAATGGCCGTCTGTAGTAGTTTGTAGAGATCGTCGTGTAATCAAAGATGGCGCCTAGTCAGAAGTTACACCCTGTGTTTAGACATTCCTGAAGCTGTGAGGAGGGGTCTATAGATAACATCGTGCCAATAGACCCTCACAGCCAGCTACATGTGATGCTCCTCATCTACTCATTTGCAAAAAGGTATAAAAAAACACCATTTTGTGAATAAAATCAGAAAGCACTTTCATAGCAGCAAGGCATGTTGTGATTTGTTTTCTCGGTGTACCCTTTGTTATTTTTAAGATAATCTGAACCCCCACAAGGACAGGATGGCCCCTTTGAGGCTACCTTCCATTTCATCTGTACCCACATCTCCTCTGCCAGGTGCGACTATCGCCACAGCCATTACCTGCAGACACACTCATTCTTATTCTTTCCTCCTCTGTCGGATCCTTGGTGCTGTATGTTGCTTAGGGTGAGTGCACACCCCTGCTCAGACTGCAGGACCGTTCCTAGGCTAAATTGCACTCAGGGCGAGGTGAAGAAATTTTGCCCCCCCACGTAACATAATGCGCCACAATGAAACACAGTGCATCACCATCAACCAAATCTAAAATGTACAACAAGCTTTACCACAATGTGCTATGTATAAAACTACTAAATAAGTCATACAGTTACCAAATAACACTGCTACACCAACCAGAATCCCAAGGCTAATTGCACTAATGTCCTACTAAGACCACAAATCACCAGCATATAGTGACCGAATACTGTGACACCATGACCACATAGTGACCGAATAATACTGTCACATATGTCACATGACCACATATCACCAGCACATAGTGACCGAATAATACAAACTGACCATTACTAAATACAAACCATTATACTACAACTAATATTACCGGCATACAGTGATCATACAGTGTTGGATACCAGCTGTACACAGGCTCTGCAGACATATAAATGATAACAGTAAAGTTATATCTAGTGACTCACAGGTGACGTCTCTGAAGAGCTGTTCTCTTTCTCTTCTTCTTCTCCATCTGTCCCAGATGCCATGACATCTTTTCCCGGCCTCAACACTTCACTGTAGAATCTACAAAACAAACATCTTAGACTTCTCACTTTATAAGCACTAGATGCCCCTGTAGCCAGGTGATGCCTCTGTAGCCAGTAGATTTCCCCCTGTAGCCAGTAGATGCTACCCTGTAGCCAGTAGATGCCCCTCTGTAGCCAGTAGATGCTACCCTGTAGCCAGTAGATGCCCCTCTGTAACCAGGAGATGCCCCTTGTAGCCAGCAGATGCCCCCTGTAGCCAGTAGATGCCCCCTTGAAGCCAGTAGATGCCCTCTGTAGCCAGTAGAGGCCCCCTTGTAGCCAGTAGATGCCCCTTTGTAGCCAGTAGAGTACATGCCCCCCTTGAAGCCAGTAGATGCCCCCCTGTAGCCAGTAGATGGCCCCTTGTAGCGAGTAGATGCCCCCTTGTAGCCAGTAGATGTCCCTATACCCAAGTAGTAGCTAATTATAAAATAAAATAAAAAAATCCTCACCTGACCACGTTCCCCGCATCCAGGTCCGGGAGCTGCAGAGCAGTGTAAGCGGTGTGATCTCATCAAGCCACTTAGGGCCGGTTCACACGGCTTATTCAAGCCGTAATTGCGGGACGGATCCCGCCCGAAATACAGCTTGAATAAGGGGCGGAGGCGGGGCACGGCGGGGGAGCTGCCCGCCGGCCTCATAGACAATGCATTATTTACGGCGCGTATGCGCCGTAAATAATGTGCATGTCACTTTCTCCCGCGGTAGATTCACCGAGCGGGGAGAGGAGACGGAATCCATAGTTCTCTATGAGAACTTTGGATTACCGTAGTTACTGGGACGGATTGGAGCCGTACTGAAGAGCAAATACGGCTCGCAGTACGGCTCCAATCCGTCCCAGAATAAGCCGTGTGAACGAGGCCTTACGCTTTCACGCAGCTCCCAGGGATTTACTCGGCCGGCAGAGCTATCGACCGAGCAGATCCCAGCGTCGCAGGGGGCGCGGTGAAAGCTGTGCGCCCCCCGCGATGCTGATACCCGGGGAGGAGGCAGAACGGGAACGATTCGTCCTGCCTCCTCCCCTGTACCAGCAGCTGCACAGCGAGTGCGTGCAGCTGCTGAGTGACTCTGCGCGGCTGTTATAAAACGGCCACGCAGAGCCAGGGGCTAATCTCCGGGTGGGCGGTGCCCCCCTTAGGTGAGTGGAGCCTCGGCGCCCCGGGCACTTGCCAGCCTCGCGGGCCCCTAGGAACGGCACTGTCAGAGTGGGCCACCCAGCTTTCCAAGAGCCAATGCTCTGAGAGATTATTCTAGTGTCATGGGGACTGGTGCAGGTGCCGCGGTGCCCCGCGGCCGCCCTCCTGCCCGCAAGGGGTCTGGCGCGTCGCCGGAGCTCCCCGCGACCATGCCCCCGCTGCCCAGGCCCTGGCTCACTTACCCGTCCACGCTCCTGTGAACGTTGCTCCTGCCTGTCCCGGCCGGTGCGCGCATACCCGCTGCTTAGGGCGCGCGTGCGACGGCTGGATTTAAAGGGCCAGCGCACTGGTAATTAGTTATTGACGGCCGCTGGTCCTATATAAGGAATACCCCCCCAGCACTCTCTGCCAGTTGTTGGTGGTGCGTTTAGTGAGTCTAGAGTGTTGGAAGTCCTGTCTGATTACCGTGTACCAGTTCGTTCCGCTACGTTTCCTGACCTTCCTGTTTGCCGCCTGCCCTGACCTTCTGCCCGTACTTTACCACGAACCTCTGCCGCCCGTCCTGACCATCTGCTGTCCCCGGGCTATGCCTCTGGATTACGATTCTGTACCACGCAGTTACCCCGGCCGCCATTGCAAGCAAGTCACGTCAGCTGTAGCGACCCCGGTAGCCTCACGCCGCAGCAAGTCCATCCGTTTTGCGGCGGGGTCTGGTGAATACCTGGGGCTACGTAGATCCGCTGGCGTGGCTTAACATTATCGCTTGCGGTGGTCCAGCGAATCCACCGAACCCTTACAGTACAAACTGGCCATGGATTCCGCCAGGGTACCTCTGCCTGAACTCCGGGACGTCACGACGGCCGTTGCACAGCAGAGCCAGCGTATTAACCAGCTAGCGGACATGATGTAGAACCTTGCGGCCCGTCTACCGCCGCCTGCGGCTTAATCCCCCCCGCTCCACGCCAGCACTGTTGCTCCTGCAGCCCTGGCGCTACCTGCTCCTGCACGGGAAACCATCTTCAGCCATCGTCCGCTTCCCTCACGCTATGATGGAGTCCCAAATAAGTGCAGTGAGGCTTCATCAGTCAATGCTCCAGCCAGGGGTGGGTGGGGGGGGGGGGGGGGGTGGGGGGGGGGGGGGGGGGGGGGGGGGGGGCATCGAAAGTTGGGCAAATCATTCCCTACCAAGCGGGCTACGGTGGCCTTCATAATAAGCCTCCTAACGGGCAGAAGCTCCTGGCCTGGGCCACTCCGCTATGGATGAGTAGACCCTTGAACGGCGAATCTAAAAAATTTCCTCCAGGGGCTCCGCACCGTCTTTGAGGAACCTGGCCGCACCTCCTCCGCTGCCGCAGCTCTGCGTGACTCAGGGTGACTCCACTGTGGGTCACTACTCCGTGTAGTTCCGCACCCTAGCTTCTGAGCTGGACTGGAATAATGAGGCTTTCGTGGCGACCTTCTGGCAAGGCCTTTCGGGTGTATTAAAGACGAGGCTCGCAGGTCGGATTGCCTTCTGCTGTGACGACTGATTCGTAACTCCCTAAAAAAAAAAAGAAAAAAAAAAAAAAAAAGGGGGGGGGGGGGGGGGAAAAAAAAAAAAAAAGAAAAAAAAAATAATATTCAGTTTTCCGAGAGACAACAAAGCTCCGCCTCCAACGGAGAATCGCCCGACCACGCCGGCTACCTCATCTGGCCCCTGTGTTCCAATGACCTCCACTTCTTCCGCCATTGGTTCCCGAGGACGAACCTATGCAGGTCGAGAGAGCCCTCCTGACCCAGGAAGAACGCTAGCAGCGTCGTCTGATGCAGCTATGCTACATACTTGTGGCAGTTTCTGGCCTCTTCATTGGGTGACTGTCCGGTACGTCCGGGAAACTCTCGCACCTAGGGCTCGCAGTGAAGGCATCCCTAGGTGTCAGTGCGGCCTCTCCCGTCTGACCTAATCCCGACTCTGTGGAACTTCGCCGACAGCACCTTCCAAGCCACCGCCTTCCTTGATCTCGGGGTCCGCCGAAATTTTGTCAGCCAAGCTTCTTGTCCCAAAATTTCGTCCTCCAAGTGACCCCTCTGCAGAAACCCATGTTCTCTCCTCCGTCAGTGGCGAATGCCCTAAAGGCCTTATTTGGTTCTGCAACTGCTCCACTCACATTAGCAGATGAGGCGCCCTACACAAGGAGACTTTGAAACTGTTGGTTCGCCTCGCTCCTCTTCGAAAATCCTCCTGGGCCTCCTTGTACAATTCCATGCTCCGACCTGGACTTGAAACACCGGGCGAAATCATCCGTTGGGGCCCCGCTGCACTCCGTGATGCCTTCCGTTACACCGCCTGCTCCTAACGGCCCGCCTCTCAAAGTCTTCGGAAGCCTCTGTCGAGTCTGCCCAACTCCGAACAGGATCTGCCGATGTTTTTTTCCGAAAGACAGGCCGAAACTCTGCCCCCGCACCGGCCGTTCGACAGTCCTATTGACCTGCAACCCGGTACTGACTCCTCCCGAGGTAGAGTCTATCCTCTCTCTGTCCCCGGAGACAAGCGCTATGCGGAAGTATATCCAGGAGAATCTCCGTAAGGGACTTCATATGCAAGTCTACCTCGCCGCGGGGACCGGTTTCTTTTTTGTTGAAAAGACAGATGTTTCTTGACCTGTATCGATTACTCGGGGACTTACAAAATTACTATAAAAAATCGATACCCCCTGCCTCTGATCTCGGAGCTGTTTGATCGCCTTGCGTGAACATGAAAATTTTTCCAAGTTGGATTTAACAGTGAACTATATAACCTGATTCGTAGTTCTTGAAGCGCGATGGGAGAGACAGCCTTTAACACCAGAGATGGCCATTTTGAATATCTTGTCATGCCATTTGGCCTCTGCAATGCTCCTGCGGTGTTCCAGAACTTTGTCATTGAGATCGTCTGCTCTCCTCTACATCATGTCCATCGTCTACCTAGATGATATCCTAATCTTCTCCCCTGACCTGGAAACTCACCGCCTCCACGGCCGCAAGTTTGCTCAAACGCTCCGTGACCACCAGTAAAATGCCAAACTGGAGAAATGTTTGTTTGAACCCCTTGTTGCCCTTTGGTTACATCGTTTCGGATCAGGGCCTCCAATTGGATCCTCGAAATTGTCTGCGATCCTACAATGGCCTCGACCAGTGAGCCTTCGCTCTATCCAACGCTTTTTGGGGTTTGCAAATTATTACAGACAATTCATCCCGCATTTCTCCACTCTGGTGGCCCCGCTGGTGGCCCTTACGAAGAAAAATGCCAACCCTAAATCCTGGCCGCCAGAAGCCCAAGTGCATTTGATCGCTTCAAATCAGCCAATTCTCTTCTGCTACGTTCTGTCTCGCCCGTCCCGCAGCTCCCATTATCCTAGAAAGTGGGGCGCCTCCTCTCTAGGTGCAGTGCGTTTCTCCTTCAGAGTCCTCCTCTGGGAAAACTGCGTACTTGCGCTTCTTCTCTAAAACTTCAAAGCCTGCCAAAAAAAATTATACAATCGGTGACGCGAAATACGCTATTAAGTTAAGCCTAGAAGAATGAACCGGCACTTGCTGGAGGGAGCTCTCGTCAATCCCCATCATATAATCCATCATCACAAAAATCACTCTATATTGCCGTCTGCCCAACGACTGAACCCTCTGCAAGCCAGGTGGTCCCTTTTTTTCGCCCATTTGATTTTCTTCTCCACTTTCGCCGCTGGGAAGAATTCAGAGCAGACTCCCTCTCTAGAACCTCGGAAACAATGGCTTGGAGCCACCTTGCAGCACATAATTTCCTCCTGAACGTCTCCTCACAGCAGCCCCTTTGGACCTTCAACATCTGGCCTCCAGGGAAGACCTATGTACGTCCCTGCCATGTGGCCTCGTATCCTAAAGTTTAGACATGCCTCTCGAACAGGCTGGCACCCTGGAGTCCCATAAATCTCTGGCAACTAATTTCTCGTTATTATTGGTGCCCACTCTCGCTCGAGATGTTAGAGTACGTGATGTCCTGGCCTGGAAGGGGGGGGGGGGGCCTCTTGTGCCCGTATAAAGTTTGGCCTCGTCTCAGACCCGCGGGCCTGTCTTCATGCCCTCTCCTTGCCAGAAAGTAATGGACCCATATAGCCATGGACTTTGTATAGGGGGGGGGGGGACCTCCCGCCTCCTCTGGAAAAATCTGGTGGTGACAGACAGAGTTTCTAAAAATGGCCCACTTTGTTCCTCTGGCCCGGTTAACCCGCCTCTGCTCCACAGCTGGCCAGCACTTTTCCACCAAATTTTTTCGGTTGCAACGGCCTCCGAAGCATATAGTCTCGGATAGGGGGTCCCAGTTTGTGCGAGATTCTGGCGGCCCTCTATGTGGCAATTGCAGTTCAGCTTGAACTTCTCGTCTGGCATATCACCCTCAGACTAACGGCAGGTAGAGAGGTTAACCAAGTGTTAGGTACCGTACCTGCGGACATTTTGGTTCAGGATAATTGGTCGACCTCCTCCCCTGGGCGGAATTCTCTTATAATTCTCTAGACTCAGAGTCCACAGGGCTCTCCCTTTTTTGTGGTGTTTGGGCTACATCCCCGCCCCCGCCTCCCTCTTGGCTACTTCGTGTCCATGTTCCTGCCGTGAATGCCCAGTGCATGACATCAAGGCACCTCCTGGCCAGACCACGCGACAGCCCTTCTACTGGCCGGTCTGCTCGCACCAAAATCCAGTGGCGGCGGGGCGGTGCCGCTGTGGGGTCGCCAAACCACATACCACACTTCCGCCCCTATTAAAGGCCAGTGATAGAGTATGGTTGTACCGCCCAAATACATCCCTAGC
The DNA here is from genome assembly GCA_025379985.1 of Phyllomedusa bahiana. Taxonomy (NCBI): domain Eukaryota; kingdom Metazoa; phylum Chordata; class Amphibia; order Anura; family Hylidae; genus Phyllomedusa; species Phyllomedusa bahiana. Next base: position 25,436 of record JAODAL010019027.1, read on the forward strand.
AAGTGCTCCTTTATAAGTTAGGCCCTAAAGTTTTTTGCCCTTTTGTTTGTACGGAGACGTGCAACTACCCGGTGTCCGGAGGAAGCTCTGCTTAGCCTCCAACACGGTGCGAATCCCTAGACGCCTTCCATGTTTCGCTTCTCAAGCCTGTGGGCTGAATCGCTTCTCCCGTGATCGGTCCACGCCTTCTCCTGTGGCCAACGCCGATGACATCTTGAGGTCAAGGAGGTGCGGCGGAGAAGACAGTGAGGGGTAAGAGGTTCTTTCTTATTGATTGGAAAGTGGTTCGCCCGGTGGAGCGTTCGTGGGAACCTGAGGGCAACCTGTCACCTGACCTTCTCTCCATTCCTTAAAAAGAGGGGGAGACCTAAGGGTGGTACTGTCATGGGGGCTGGCACGACTCTGCGCGGCTGTTATAAAACGGCCGTGCAGAGCCAGGGGCTAATCTCCGGGCGGGCGGTGCCCCCCTTGGGTGAGTGGAGCCTCGGCGCCCCGGGCAATCGCCAGCCTCGTGGGCCCCTAGGAACGGCACTGTCAGAGTGGGCCACCCAGCTTTCCAAGAGCCAATGCTCTGAGAGGATTATTCTATTGTCATGGGGACTGCCGCAGGTGCTGCGGTGCCCCATGGCCGCCCTCCTGCCCGCAAGGGGTCCGGCGCGTCTGCCGTGGCTCCCCGCGACCATGCCCCCGCTGCCATGGCCCTGGCGCCGGCTCACTTACCTGTCCACGCTCCTGTGAACGCTGCATCCTGGCCGGTCCCGGCTGTGCGCTGCAAACCCGCAGCTTAGGGCGAGCGCTCGACTGCTTTGATTTAAAGGCGCAGCGCACCGTTAAATAGTTTATTAACGCAGCTAGTCCTATATAAGAATACGCCCCCAGCACTCTCATATCAGTTTTGTTGCTGTGCGTTTAGTGGTACTAGAGTGTTGGAAGTCCAGTCTGAATAACCGAGTGACCAGTCCTGTAACCGCTGCTTTTTTCCACCTTGCCTGGTTTGCTGCCTGCCTGACCTTCTGCCCGTCTCTTACCACGCACCTCTGCCGACCCTCCTGACCGTCTGCCTGTCCCGACTGTCGGCTCAGTATTACAATTTTGTACCACGCAGTACCCTGGCCGCCATCGCAAGCAAGTCACATCAGGGGTAGCGACCTGGTAGCCTCACGCCGAAGCAAGTCCATCCCGCTTTGCCGCGGGCTTTGGTGAATACCGGGGGCTACTTAGACTCCGCTCCCTGGCGTGGCTTAACTATCATCGCTTGCGGTGGTCCAGGGAATCCACCGTACCCTTACATCTATTTAAGCGCTCCTCCCTCACTCAACCTTGCCAGTCTGTTGGTGTTTCCTTGTGAAGTTACCGGTCTTTGGCTTTTATTCTTGTTAGTCTTCTTCATTTTGACCTCAGTTTCAGTTTATCTGTCTACGCTTGTACTCCGCCTGCCCTGACCTTGTGCCTGTGACCAAACTCTGTACACTGTCAGCACTGACCTTAAATACTTACATATTTTGTAAGGCTGAAAAAAGACGTCCATCCGATTCAGCCTATTGTCCTATAGTGTTGATCCAGAGGAAGGCAAGAAAAAAAAAACATGAGGTAGAAGCCAATTGTCCTCATTTCAGGGAAAAAGTTATTTCCCATCTCCAATCTGGCAATCAGAATAAATCCCTGGATCAACGACTCTTCTCCAGAATCCTAGTCACTATAACTTGTTGTATTATTCAATACTAGAAATGCATCCAGGCCCTTTTTAAACTCTGTGGAACTTTATTTGGTGAATTTACTAGCAGTCTCACTACTCTTACAGTAAAAAATCCCTTTCTATGTAGAAACTTTCTCTCCTCTAGACATAGAAGATGCCCCTTGTTCTAGATACAGTCCTGGGTATAAATAGATCTTGGGAGAGATCTCTATATTGACCTTTAATATATTTAAACACATTTATTATGTCCCCCTGAAGCCGTCCTTTCTCTAAACTAAATGACCCTAATCTTGCTAATCTTTCTGGGTATTGCAGTCCATCCAGTCCTTTTATAATTCTTTCGTTGACCACTTTTGAACCTGTTCAACCTCTATAAAGTCCTTCTGGGACTGGTGCCCAAAACTGTACATCTTCTTTCCTGTGATATGACTACACCTCTGCCTGACCTTTCAGTACTACACATGAATGCCAGCCATCTCCACAGTGACCTCGCCCTTTTCGGGGCAGTGTCTCTGCTAAGGGTCAAAATATGGAGGAGATAGAAAAGGGACAGTGAGAGGATAGTCATGTCAATCCACACAGCAACTACCCTCATATACTTTATATCAGCATTATGGGCCACTAGGAAGAGCTGTGCACTAGGCCCCCAAAAAAATACAACCACTTACAGGAACCAATATATACATTATCAATAGCAAACTTATAATCTACAACACCGTCATATAGCGACCACATAGCGTTCAGTCACTAGCTCAGGTATAACCTACAACACCGCTATATGGAGACCACATAGTGGTCAGACACCAGCTCAGGTATAACCTACAACACTGCCATATACAGACCACATAGTGGTCAGACACCAACTCAGGTATAACCTACAACACTGCCATATAGAGACCACATAGTGGTCAGACACCAGCTCAGGTATAACCTACAACACCGCCATATAGAGACCACATAGTGGTCAGACACCAGCTCAGATCATCATTCGCATGACAGTAACTACAGTACAGCACTGATCTGACAGAAATGCAAAGTAATCCCTGACATCCAGTGACTCACAGGAGATGTCTTCTGTGATGAGTGATTCTCTTTTCTTTTTCTTCTCCATTAAACTCAGACCGCCATGATGACTTCTCCCGGCCACAACTCATCCTTGCAGAATTTACCACACAAACATCTTAGAATCCTCACTTTATCAGCACTTTGCAACCGATTCCTACCTCTGTTTTTATGGGCGCCCCCCATTAGGTAAATAGGTAGGAATGTTGCCCACCATTAAGTAGGTAGGTATCGAGTTCTGCCTGTGACATCACCATTGTGAATATGGCTGGGCATGGTGATTGAGAGTTGTCATGGAGAGCAGTACAGCTGTGATCTAAAGATCACTGATACAATTCCTCTATGAGGAAAAGTAAAAACAAAACAAAGTAAAAAAGTAAAAGTAAAAATAAAATAAAAACATGTACACCATCCTTTTCCCCTTTACAAATGCCAATTGCCCCAAGAAGGATCTAAAATAAATAAAGTACGCATATTTGTTATTGCCACATGCGTAACGACCTATCCATATGTTATGTTATTTAACCCCCACTGTGAACGCCATAAAAAAACAAAACAAAAAAAGTCACAGAATTTCGATTTTTCGTTCATCCCGCAGCACATAAAATGGAATAAAACGTGATCAAAAGTCATATAAATGCCAAAGTGGTACCAATGAAAAAGTCAGTTCATCCAGCAAAAAAAGCCTTAAAGAGCACTTTATACAAATTTTTTTTTTAAAAAAGTTATTAGAGGAAAGTGATTAGAGATGGGTGAATTTCTCAAATTCGATTCGCCGAATTTTCTGGCAACATTCTTTTTGACACGAATTTATTTGCAGCGAATCGCGTTAAAAACAGCTATTTCCTGGCTGCAGAGAGCCTGTAGGGTGTTGTAGAACATTATGCCATGCTTAAATATGCATAGGGAGCGTGGTTTGGTCTTCATACAATGCTGTGTTTTAGTATGACACGCACATGACTGCCACCGGTACTTGAGTCGCTTCACACTTCACTTCTCTGGGCGGTTACAGGGGCAAAACTGATCAAATAACTGAAATGGGAACGTAGCCTGACAAGGTAATGTCAGCGCCAGCTGGCAACAACTGAGCTGAGGGCGATGATCCTACTATCATAATAATAATCTTTATTTATATAGCGCCAACATATTCCGCAGCACTTTACAATATAGAGGGTATAAGCACAGACAAAGCATACATTACATTATAAAAAAGCCACTTACAAATCAGATACGAGGTGTGAGGGTCCTACTTGCAAGAGCTTACAATCTATTAGGGTGTATGGGTGAAACAAAAGGGTGACAAGTGCTTGGTTTGCAATGGTCCGGCCATGTTACATAAATATGGGGTAGTATACATAAAAAAATGGATGAACCTGCCATCCCAACCATACATCTATATACAGATAAGTGCCTGCGGGTGGCAAAGTGCAGGAAGTGACAAATGTGTGACAGAATTTGGAGGATTAACAATTAGGGATCTTGGTAGGCTTGTCTAAGAAGATGAATTTTCAGAGCGCACTTAAAACTGTGAAGGTTGTGAGTGTGCCTGATCACATGGGGTAACAAAGAACGCAATAGTAGGTTCCTGGAGCAGGCACAGGTTGCAGCACAGTAAGGGGACGTCACAGCAGGAGTCATCCTGCAAGGCCAGAGCTTCCGGGGTCATCTAGCGGACGTGTGTTGACCACACACTAGTTCATCCACTTTCTCCCAGATGACATGTGACAACCCCGGCAAAGAGTCGGTGCATCCGTAAGACACAACCTTTAGTTGGCATTGCCCGGGAGCAGGGGTTCTCACCTGTCCTCAACCCGCCTCTGTCCCTACTACTACTGTGCTGTGGGCTCTGCGGAACTATACAGTGAGGATGAACTATTGAGGATAGTGGGCAGCAAAGAGGTGGGGAAGACATCCGCTGCTTCTTGTAGAAGCGGGCAAGTAGTGATGAGGAGAGTGGCATTGGGGTTATGTTGCGAGTGGTCAGGCTCTGTACAGCTACACCGTTGAGAAGGACAGTGGTGACAGGCAAACACTAATCGATGTAGCTGATCGCACTTGGGCATAAAGTACCCCCCAAATGGAAAATTCAGCCCACTCCATGCCTCCTTGCGCCCCTTTTTCTGCCTGGGATGAAGTGGTGCTCTAGGTGGTCGCCTAACTTCGACTACCCATCGTCCCGGCCCTGGAAGCAAGGGCTTCATCATCATCATTATCATCATCATCATCATCTGGAGAAGATAGCGGCAGCTTGCAGGTCAGGCAGTGGTGTAGCCGGCAAGTCGGTAGTGTGGCCAGGAGTCAGCAGGGTGGCAGCAGAGTGAGGTCGGGAGCCAAACGGCCACGATTTAGACCACCTACTTTGCAGGTCCCAGAAAGTAGCTGCGCAGGGGTTCACCGAGGTGGTAACAGTCAGTCAGTGTGGAGCATTGGTGGAAAAATCACCTACTTGGCGGTGTGGCAGTTTTTTGTCAAGACACCAGAGGAGGCGAACATGGCTTTAGGTAGAATCTGTGGGCAGAAAGTAAAGCGTGACCAGGGACCTAATGTTGGCACCACAGCCCTGCATAAACATGCTGCGTCACTGTGGCCTGTGACCTGTGAGAAACGTGTCTCAGATGTGGTGGTCCATCCTGTCGCAGCACCAGCAGCAGCACCAAGTGGTACACCTCCCATTTCAGACCGTCAAGACTCCACCACCTCTGCCTAAGACAACTCCCTGTCTTTCACATCATCTGCCAATCCAGATACTCCTGCTCCTTGGCACTCATGGTGCCAGCAGTCGTTCACCGAGACGATTGCCAAGAGACAGCAGTATGCGTCTAGCCATCCCTAAGGGCAGAAGCTGACCGTGCTCCTTTAAGTTGGTGGTACTGCTGTCCCTCCCTTTTCAAGTGGTGGACTATGCACCATTCAGAGAACTTAGCAGGAAACTTTGCATGCACTTTAGCCATTTCTACACCGCCAAACACACCCTCCTTGAGCTAAACAGAACAGAGAAACTATGAACAGGACAAAACAGGGAGAAATAGATGAACAGGGCAAAACAGGGAGACATTGATGAACAGGGTAAAACAGGGAGAAATCGATGAACAGGGCAAAATAGGGAGAAATCGATGAATAGAGAAAGGCCATGAATGATTTCTTGATGATCCAAGGGGACAGGGATCCACTGTATAATGTCAGCCAGTGGCAGCTCATGCGGGACACCTGCAGTTTGCACAGACCCTTTGAGGAGGCCAAGTTATTTGTCAGTCGCCAGGACTATGGGATGAATAAAGTCAGTCCACTGCTTCATGTCTTGGAACAGATGCTGAAAAATCTGTCTGGGCAGGGGACTGGAGACGTGGCGACTACATCTCACGGCCACATGAGTCCAGTGGGGACTGAACTGGAGGAGGAGGAGGAAGACATAGGAGCACAAGCAGTGTCTCACAAATGAGTGGTTTTTCTACTCAGGTGACAGGAAAGGAGCAGGAGCAGCCGGAGGATTAGGAAGACGAGGAAGATGACCCAGACACACCATGGCAGTATACAGTGGAAATGGAGGCAGGGAGTCCCTCACAGTCACTTGCGCAAATGGCCCACTGCATGCTGATTTGCCTGGTTAGTGACAGCTGAATTGTCACCATCCGGCAGAGGGATGACTTCTGGCTCTCCACCCTCTTGGACCCTCGTTACCAGTCCCAAATAGGGGCATTTATCCACCTGCCAAGATGGAGGACAAACTCAAGTACTATAGAGAAATCCTATGTAGTCAGTTGGCCGCTGCCTATCTGCACCATCGTCCATCCTCTAGCAGGTCTGACCGGGTGGTTCATCAGCGCTCATGTACCACTGCCACGGCTGCTGGCAGTACCAGCCCCATCAGCAGCAACCTGAGTCTGAAATTGTTGATGAGGAGCTTTCTTCACCCCCTAGGTATTTAGGTCCCACCAACAGCAGCACCTGGAGCAGACCCTGAACCCTGGATTCTTTTGCTACCTGCCTCAGCTACTATTCTGATACTGCCACCCGCCTGATGCCACACATCTGCTGCCAGCTGCTCCTTCAACCACCCACCATCTTTACCAGGGACTGGTATTGACACCCACCTCCCCACTCTTCACTGGGCTATTATGTAGCCTTCTGATGCTGCTGCCACCTCACCACTCAGGTCTCCTCATGCTGCTGCTGTCATCTCCAGACTATGTCACCATGTCACTCTCTGGCTTGATGTTGCTGTTACTGCCATCTCCTCATTTTGTCACCTAACTGCCGCCACCTCAGAATTATGACATTGTGCCACTCTCCAGCCTGATTCTGCTGCTGTTGCTGCCGCCACCTCCACACTGTGTACTTGTGCCCGTCTGTGGCCTAATCATGCTGCTGCCACCTTCAAAATCTGTCAATTGCCACTCTGTGGCCTACTCATGCTGCTGCAAACTGACCACTCTCTCAGTTGGCCACCCTGTGGTTTTCTAATGCTGTCTCCACCCTCAACCACTCTATGATGTTGCCACTATGTTTGGTTTTCCCCTTCTTTTAATCTCTCACAAGGAATGAAAAGGACAAACACAAGCGATTATGTTTTTGGAGAACCCGTAAGGCTAGTATGACATGGTTCTTTGTTTGCATCAGGATTGTCAGATGAGTATAGTAGCCAAAAGCAGGAGTGGATACAAAACACAGAACACATGCAAATATTTCATTTACTTATTTTTGGGATCATTGTTTCTTTTTGGCTTTAGCAATGATGGATTATTGACCAACTGAAAGCGGACACTGAAGGATCAAAGGAATGGAAAAATGATTATAGATGTCAATGCAAAATTACTGATGACACCCTCTCCACTTTTTTTTTGTGGGGGGGGGGCTCTACATGTATCAGCATTTAACAGAATCACTGCAATAATTGAAAACATTTACTGTTTGCCACAGATAGCAATATCCCAAGAGACAGGAGTGGCTGGATTTGAGATGTATGTAGGGCTGAAATACACAAACACTGTATTTGACACAGAATTCTCCACAAAAAGTGAATAAATTCTATTGGCCTCAGATTAGAATACCTCCACTGGTCTGAAGTTGATGGATTTCAGGCGTGTATGTGGCAGAAATACACACATCCTGTATTTGACTCAAATTTCCCCACAAAACAAGAGGAGAAATTAACCCTTGGTATAAAATACCCTACAGAATGAATGAGATGAAATTCAGGCGTATATGGGGTTAAAATATACACACCCTATATTTTACTCCATTTTACCCCACAATCAAGAGGCTTAATTAACCCTTGAGTATAAAATACCCTACACAGTGAAACAGATGGAATTCAGGCATATATAGAGCAGAAATACAGACACCCTGTATTTTACTCCAAAATAACCCACAGTCAAGAGGTTAAATTTACCTAAATTTACCCTACAGAACAACCAGATGTAATTCAGGCATGTACAGGGCAGAAGTACACCCACCCTGGACTTTAGGGAGACTACCCCACAAACTAAAACAAAATAATAACGCTGGTTGAGTAAGAAGTGTGTATATGACACACACTTGTAAAGGTCTTTCACCCCAGTAGCTGAAAAAATTAGTTTCTTTGCTAAAGAGTGCAATATAGTGCAGCAGCAGCCAGATGCTTAGTGACAGGAGTCACAGTGAGAAGTGCGAGAATGTAACATGGCAACTGTATTTATAGAGCTGTGATGTCACAGAAACCCGCTGGTCACTGATTGGCTTCATGTCTGCACATGTCATTGAGGGTGTTCCTTTCTTCCTTCCAGAGTGCAATGTGCTCGCGGCCATTTTATTAAAAAAAGACGATTCGTTCCCGCAAAGTGCCATAAACTTCGGCTTCGTGCAGAACTACCTGAAATTCTAAACGAATTCCACTTCGTTAGAATCGATTCGCCCATCTCTAAGGCCATGTTCACACGGCTTATTCACGGCGGATTTGTGCGCCGTATTGAGCGCACAAATCCGCCGTGAATACGGGGCGCGGGGGCGGGGCCGGAGCGCGGCGGGGGCGCCGCTCCCAGCCCCATAGACAATGCATTGTTTACGGCGCATGTCACTTTCTCCCCCGCGGCGGATTTGCCGAGCGGGGAGGAGCGACGGATTCCACTGTTCTCTATGAGAGCAGTGGATTACCGTAATGACTCCGACGGATTGGCGCCGTATTGAAGCGCAAATCCGGCGCGGAATACGGCGCCAATCCGTCGGCAAATAAGCCGTGTGAACGGGCCCTAAGGCCTTAAGGCCCCGTTCACACGGCTTATTTTGCCGACGGATTGGCGCCGTATTCCGCGCGGATTTGCGCTTCAATACGGCGACAAATCCGGCGGAGTCATTACGGTAATCCACTGCTCTCATAGAGAACAGTGGAATCCGTCGCTCCTCCCCGCTCTGCAAATCCGCCGCGGGGGGAGAAAGTGACATGCACATTATTTACGGCGCGGACGCGCCGTAAGCAATGCATTGTCTATGGGGCCGGGAGCGGCGCCCCCGCCGCGCTCCGGCCCCGCCCCCGTCCCGCCCCGTATTCACGGCGGATTTGTGCGCTCAATACGGTGCACAAATCCGCCGTGAATAAGCCGTGTGAACACGGCCTAATAGTGATGCATAAATATTGTTTTACACAATAAAAACTATTTTATTATTTTTAAAGCACTTTAACATAAAAAAACTGTATAAATTGAGTTTTCCTGTAATCATATCAACAAACAGAGTAAAACTAATTTGTTGCGTATACTACACGGTGAAAAAGCCTTGTCCCCCAAAAAATTATACCTATAAAAAAAGTGAATGCATCATGCAACATACAAACACATACACAGCTCAGTGCAAAAACTTGTTTTTTTAAATCTGTAAAAGCAGTAAAAAAATTACAAATTGGGTATCGACCTGATGAGTAAAGCTAACTTGTCATTTATACCGCATAGTGACCGTTGTAAAAAATAAAAAACACTACCAATATTGCTGTGTTTTGTTCAAAACACCTCACAAAAACCTTGATAAAAAGCGATTAAAGCGTCATATGTACCCATAATGGTACCAATAAAAACGTCAACTCATCCCGCAAAAAGCAAACCCTTAATCAGCTCCATATAAAGAAAAATAAAAAAATGATAGCTATCAGACTATGATGACATAAAAGTGCAGTTTTTTCTAAACGCATTTCTATTGTTTAAAGTAACATAAAAAATATATATATAAAATTCATATAATTGTAATTATACCAAGCCGCATAATAAAGTTATCCTGTCATGTATACCGCATGGCAAACCTTGTAAAAATTAAGCCCAAAAAACAATAGCGGAACTGCGATTTTTTTCCTCCCATTTTCATGGCCCAATGCTAAAAAAACTTTGGAACACCTGTGCGCCCAAACTGTACAATACACACCTAGATAAGATCCATGAGGGGTGTTAAATCCAAGATGGGGTGACTTCTGAAAGGTTTCATCTGTTCTGGAACTTTGGAGACTTTGTATTCCAAAAGCCAAATAGTGCTCCCTCCCTTGTACGCCCTGCCATGCATCCAAACACCAGTTCACATCCAGAAATAGGGTATTGTCAAACTTGGAAGACATTGCGTAACAAATTTTGGGGTGCTTTATTTCCAGGATTCCTTGTGAAAATGAAACATTTTCAGCTAAAGTTGCAGATTGTTGAAAATATATATTGAAGATTGTTGAAAATATATATTGAAAATCTGCAAAAAAAAGTGAAATTTTGAAATTTCACCTCCACTTTTCTTTAATTTTTGTGAAACATCTAATGGGTTAATAAACTTCCTAAATGCTGTTTTGAATACTTTAAGGGGTGAACTTTCTTCGATGGAGTCAATTATGGGGGTATCTAACATACAGGCCCCTCAAAGCCACATCAGAACTGGACTGGTCCCTAACAAAATCAATGTTGCAAATTTTCTTGAAAATGTGAAAAATTATTACTAAATTTCGAAGCCCCCTAAAGTCGTGAAAAAATAAAGGCATTTCAAAAAATTATGCCAACCTACAGTAGACATATGGTAGATGCTAATTATAAACTATTTCGTATGAAATAACATGAAAAAATTATTGAACTTTAAAAATGGCAAATTTTTCACAAATAAAGAAGGATTGTATGGACCAAAATGTCTTACTAACTTAAAGCATAATGTGTCACAAGAAATAGGTAAGAGTATTACATAGTTCTCACAAAAAACGTCAGATTTTAAAAATGGGGCTCTGTCAGAAAGGTCAAAACTGGTTGTGGTGGTAACGGGTTAAAATATATATACACTGTGAGCGTTTACGGCTCCGAGATCTCAGCATAAGTCCATTACGCATAGAGACAGAGGCAGTCTGGGGTACAAATGGGTCCTTTCATATGTTTATTCAGGTAAGCAAACATGCAGCAACAATGATATAAAAGAATAGAGATAAAACAAGACTCCTGCTCGTCAGAACACTGACTATTACAGGCGTAGTTCCCTCACTAACACCTTTGTAGCCAAGTGGAGTTGGTGTAGCAGACACTGGCTTCCTCCAGTGTAAAACTTCTCCAGCCAAGTACAAAGACCAGAGTTGATGCCACACCTGGTCAGCTGACTTTAAATAAGCCAGGTAAATCCTGGCATTGAACATGGGAAGTAGGCACCCAGCTAACACTTTGATTACTTCCAATAAAAAGCCATAAGCCATTCTGGAATGGCTGGAAACCATACTAACATTTAAATGTGCGTCAACTGCCTGATGCAGTTGGCACCTATCGGTTTTCTATTGACATGCATACATGTAATGTACATGTACATGTAATGACCGTGGCTGGGATATATATGCCATTACAGACCTTCCCAGCTGTTGCCTTACAATATGAAAAGTTAAGGATATTTGGCTTTCGGTTGGAATTTCAGAATGAATATAAATAAATAAAAACAAAATACAAATGACAAAGCTGTCCTACAAAAGAAAGAAAAAGGAACTAGAAAAAAACCCTAACCCCAATGCAATTCTCCTATGTAGGTCTATTATGTCTAACAAGAAAAAATATAAATGGCAGACACAAATATAACTTCTGTTTAGGGATTTCATTATAAAAAAATTAAATAGATTTTTTATTTTTTACATGATAAAAGCCCTGTTTATGCACAAGGTACAATAAAAAAAGCCTCACTTGAGTTTCCTTGGAAAAAAAAAAGTAATTGACATTTAACCACCAAACATAAAACATAGATAATTTATAAGCTTTTGACCTGGCCACAATAGTTCAAATGACTGAAGCACCACCACAGGGGAAATGAAGCATCACCCAGTTCTTACAGAGATCAATAAGAGAGCGACAATATGAAAAGAGCACTTTATTTTTAGCCTGATTATGGACACATTCTGGGTATCCTCTCTGTTTTGATCTTAAACTGTCACAGCACATGTTTCTGCCGTGGAACAGCAAGGCACTGCAAGGGTTAATCACACCCAGGGGTTGACACACCCAGGTTGAAGCTGGGCTGATGAGCATAGGATTGATAGCTTGGCTTCTTATCAGGCCAGAGGGTGTGTTGCACAGGCCAATAGAGGCCGCACCAATAGGCTGCTGGGGCGGTGTCTGGGTGCCTCATTTAAACCTGTTCAGTGTTGTCTGCCTTTGCCTGTGAAAGGTTACCCCTTGCGTTTCCCCTTGTTTCCTAGTGCGTTTATATACTCTGGCTTACCTGACTTCAGCTTGCTTCTTGACCACGTTCTTGTCCTCTGATTCTGTACCGCGTTACCTTCAGTGCTTTGACCTTTGGTTAGTCTCACGTTATTCTTCTGGTTTCCGATTCCTGGCTTTTACGTTCCCGACCGTTACCGACTGTTTGACTCTGCTTCCCACTGACAGCCCCGCACTTAGTAGCATAGGCCTTGTCATCCAGTTGGGGTCTGCCATCTAGGAGAGCATGCCAAGTAGGCAGGGACAGTGGGCTGAGTAGAAGTCAGGGCCCACTGCACCTCCTCTGATGCGACATTTTCACAGGCCATTACATTCCTGCTCTCCCTTTTGTGGAACCCCCCATTCAGTTACCTGGTTTTCAGGTGACAGGAGGGCCTTTCTGTTTTTCAAAGAGGGCTGCTGGTTGTATTTTCGACTCCGCCCACGTACCTCAGGTAATGAGGAAAAGAGAATGGGAATTGTCATGTCCCTTCTCCAAAAGTCGCCCCAGGAGTGGGCATTCTCACTACCCCCAGATTAACCCAAATTGTCTTCGGTAGACAGATTTTTTGTCTCCTTGGGACTCCTCTTCGACGACCCTGATAGGGAGGCGGTGGCCGAGATTCAACTCACCACCTTAAGGCAGGGTAAGCGGACTGTAGAGGAGTATGCGTATGAATTTCGCCACTGGTGTGTTCCGTCAGGGTGGAACGACCCAGCTCTCAGGTGCCAGTTCAGAGTAGGATTGGCTGACCATGTCAAGGGCATGTTGGTGGCTTATCCTACTCCAGCCACTCTGGATGATGCGATCGCTTTGGCAGTTTGTCTGGACAGACGGTTTAGGGAGAGACGTCGGGAACAGATCCTTTCTCTGTTGCCCCACTTTACTCCACTTCCCCGTTCTGCTACCACCCCAGAATCTGCTAGCGCGACGAGGAGCATATACAGGTAGGGGCCTCATCTGCGGGTGCGGCCAGTGACCGCAGGACCTCACGTCGCACCCGGGGACTGTGCTTCTATTGTGGCGGAGAAGGCCATCACATCTGTGAGTGTCCCAAAAAGAAGCCCTAGCCGGAAAACTCCAGCGCCTAGATGACTCACGGGAAGATCACCTAGGAGAGCAGGTATTCCCTATTGTTTCAAAAAAACTGTTGCTTCCAGTAAAAATTTCGTATTTTTCCATGTGTTATTCTGGGAGCGCCTTTGTGGATTCAGGATCAGCCTCCAATTTCGTGGACGCTTCATTCGCTAAGCATCTGGGCCTTCCCTGGAGGCCTCTATCGGATTCCCTGCAGGTTGTGGCTATTGATTCCACCCCGTTGGTCAAGGGCAATATCCAATATTGCACCCCAGAACTTGAGATGCTAGTAGGGTGTATACATAAGGAGAGATGTATATTGTTTATCATGGAGGGCTTACCCGCTGATGTGTTGGGGTTGCTCTGGCTTCAGAAACACAACCGTGTGTTTGATTGGAATTCTGGGGAATTAATTAGGTGGGGAAAGCAGTGTATTGAGAAATGTCTCCCAATTGTTCTTGGTAATGCGGAAATTGAGCAGATTCCTGCCTTTATTCGTGATTTTGCTGAGGTTTTCCAAGACCCAGTCTGAGAGGTTACCCCAGCATAGATCATATGACTGTGCCATCGAACTATTGCCGGGGGTAAGATTTCCTAAAGGCAGGATATATAATCTGTCGGGTCCTGAGAGAACCGCCATGAAGCAATACAGTGCATAGAGCCTACAGAAGGGTCACATTCGACCTTCCGTGTCCCCTATGGGTGCAGGGTTCTTCTTTGTTAAGAAGAAAGATGGAACTCTCCGCCCATGCATCGATTATCGGGAGCTCAATAAAATAACGGTAAAGAACCAATACCCCTTACCATTTATTCCTGATCTGTTTAATCAAATTCAGGGGGCTAAGTGGTTTTCCAAGTTAGACCTAAGGGGGGCCTATAATCTTATCCGTATCAAAGAAGGGGATGAGTGGAAGACCGCATTTAATACCCCGGAGGGCCATTTTGAATATCTGGTTATGCCCTTTGGGCTGTGTTATGCTCCCGCGGTTTTCCAGAATCTGGTAAACGACGTTTTCCGAGAATTTATTGGTCGTAGTATGGTCATCTGGATGACATTTTAATTTATTCACAGAACTGGGCGTCACACGTTAAACACGTGCGACAAGTCTTACAAATCTTGAAGTTCAATAATTTTTTTGTCAAACTCGAGAAGTGTGTTTTTGGGGTTCAGGAGGTTCCTTTCCTGGGATATATCCTGACTCCCAACTCTTTTCGTATGGATCCCGATAAGTTTCGGGCTATCCTCGACTGGGTCCGCCCTTCCTCCTTGAAGGCCTTGCAGCGGTTCCTTGGGTTTGCCAAATATTGTCGAAAATTTATTTGGAATTTTTCTGTTCTCGTTCGGCCTTGGACTGTTATGAGAAAAAAGGGGGTAAATATCAGTAACTGGCAACCTGAGGCCTTAGAGGCTTTCGAACAAGTTAAGCAGTGTGTTGTCATAGCCCCAGTCTTGCTTCAAGTGGACCATTCCAAACCCTTTGTTCCCTGTACCCTGAGTTCGGGGTAGGTGCGGTTCTTTCTCAGGGGTCAGCCGCCATGACTAATCTCCATTCTTGTGCTTTCTTTTCCGGTAAATTTTACTCGGCGGAAAGGAATTAAGATGTTGGGAACCGGGAGTTGTTGACTATTAAGTGGGCCTTCGAGGAATGGCGCCACTTCCTTGAGGGCGCCCAACACCAGGTCACGGTTCTAACGGATCATAAAAACCTTACCTTTCTAGAGAACGCGAAAAGGTTGAACCCACATCAGGCTCGTTGGGCGTTGTTTTTTTACCCGCCTTATCTTTGTCGTCACCTACAGACTGGGATCTAAAAATGTTAAAGTGGATGCATTATCTAGAAGCTTCTGTGCCAGTCACTCATCTCAGGAGGATCCAGTACCCATTTTACCCAAGGAGACAATTGTCTCAGCCATGTCCCCCAATTTAGCCACTGAGATTAAGACACACCAGGATATGAGACCTGCTAATTGTCCTGCTTCTAGAGTCTTTGTCCCCAATCAGTTTCGGCTACAATTATTAAAGGAATTACATGATTCTGTATTATCTGGACATCCTGCAGTAGCTGGCACAAAGAGGCTGATCTCTCGCAACTACTGGTGGCCGTCATTATATCGTGATGTGGAGGCCTATGTGGCAGCGTGTGACATTTGTGCTCGGGCAAAGGTTCCCAGAACTCGTCCTCCTGGGGAACTTTGTCCTCTTCCCATACCCAAGCATCCATGGACCCACATCTCCATGGACTTTATGACCAATCTTCCTACCACTTAGGGTAAGATGGTCATTTGGGTGATGGTGGATCACTTTAGTAAGATGTGTCATTTGGTTCCATTAAGGTGGTTGCCGTTGTCCAAGAAGATTGCCGAACTTTTCATCAAACACATCGTGAAACTGCATGGGTTACCCGAGAATATTGTTTCTGACAGAGGGGTCCAATTTGTTTCTTGTTTCTGGAAATCCCTCTGTAAGGCTCTGGGTATTACCCTGTCCTTCTCCTCGGCCTTACACCCTGAAACCAATGGGCAGACGGAGAGGGTGAACCAAACGGTTACACAAAAGCTTCGCTGTTTTGTCTCTGATCAGCAAGCGGATTGCGTTAAATACTTACTTTTAGTGGAATTTGCGATTAATAATCAGGATAATAGTTCATCTGGTGTTTCACCGTTCTTCTGCAATTATAGCTTTCACCCGAGACATGCATATCTATCCAGTGCTACTTCTGATCAGAATGGGGTGGATGCTATCATTAATGATTTGTGCACAGTCTGGGCCCAAGTTCAGAAGAACTTGGTCAATCCCCAGAGCATCCAAAAGAGAAAGTGTGACAAGAGGCATCTCTGCTCCAGAGGTTTTTTGGTTTGAGAAAAGGTTTGGTTGTCCACCCCAAATCTCCGCCTAAAGGTGCCTTCCGGTAAACTAGCTCCACGATTTGTCAGCCCTTATATAGTGCAAGAAGTAGTTAACCCTGTGGCATACCGTCTTAAGTTACCTCCTTGCCTCCGGGTTAATAATGTCTTTCATCAGTCATTATTAAAGAGGTATATACCATCTATGACTTCGCCTTCCAAACCCCCTCCGCCTGTTAGCATTGTGGGTGAATTGGAATACGAGGTTGCTTGTATCTTGGACTCCCGTAGAGTGCAGAGATCTCTACAGTACCTTGTCCACTGGAAAGGATATGGTCCAGAGAAGAGGTCATGGGTTCCGGACAGATTCATCCACGCCGAATCTCTGATCACGGAATTCCACAACTCCCATCCGGACAAACCCAAGCCAGGGAAGGGTCCAGTGGCCCCATCTAAAAGTGTCACAGCACACATTTCTGCCATGGAGCAGCAAGGCGCTGCGGGGGTTAATCCCTCTAGCCAGTTGACACACGCAGGGAGAAGCCAGGCTGAGGAGCATAGGATTGACAGCTTGGCTTCTAATCAGGTCAGAGGGTGTGTCGCACAGGCCATTAGAGGGGCCCAGAGGCCACACCAATCGGCTGCTGGGGCCGGTGTCCAGGCGCCTCATTTAAACCTGCTCAGTGTTGTCAGCTTTTGCCTGTGAAAGGTTACCCCTTGCCTTTCCCCTTGTTTCCTAGTGCGTTTGTTTACTCTGGCTTACCCGACTTCGGCTTGCTTCTTGCTTCTTGACCACGTTCTCGTCCTCTGATTCTGTACTGCGTTACCGCCCATGTTTTGACCCTTGGCTAGTCTCTCGTTATTCTTCTGGTTTCCGATTCTTGGCCTTTATGTTCCCGACCGTTACCAACCCGTAATGTTTGACTCTGCTTTCCGCTGACAGCCCCGCACTTAGTAGCCTAGGGCTTGTCGTCCAGTTGGGGTCTGCCATGGCCAATGGGCCGGGTGGCAGTCAGGGCCCACTGCACCTCCTCTGACGTGACAGAAACATTTTGTACTTCTATATTATAATTCTCTAAATTACTACAATTTATCTGTGCTCTGGTAATTTCACCAATTGGAATGGACATAAATACTTGCAATTGCTCACAGAGGGTGAGTGTTTGAGCCAAATATTTGGGAAATGGATATAAAATTGTGTATAAAAACCTACCAATTTAAAAGATCTTCCCCAGCTATGTAGTGTATAATCAACCTTCAGAGTTATGGCTAAAGCGTAAAGTCTTTTATAAATGTGGAGGCCACCTATGCTATATGTGTAATTTTGCCACTCCAACAAAAGAAGTTTATGGATGTAGAAAAACTTAAAAATATATGTTCTTTTAGAGATGATTATACAAAAGTATTAATAGATAAGGAAGCATTTTGGATTACAAGACTAAACACTATAATATATGGTCAGATTGTTTAATTGTCTGCAGTGAAATTATGTTTCACTTCTAACTTGCTTGAAGTTTTAATTGTTTTCTCTTTTACTTAGTATTGTTGGTTTTAACAGTGAGTATATACAATGTGCCATCCATTACACTCTATAGCAAGATTACTCTGATTTAGTTCGCAGCAAGTCAGAGTTCCTTTATACATTACTTAGCTCCAGCCTGTGTGGGCGGATCTTAGATCAGCGAATGCAAGGAGGAGAGGCATAATTTAGATCTGGCCCCTGTGGGTGGGTCAGTAACCACTGACTATATGTACATCACAAGCAGGTGTTATGTGACATCATATTTTGTTCCAAAACGTCGGCTGGCATGTGGGATATTACACTGGTGTTCTACTTAATATGCATTGGACACCAAAAACA
Source organism: Phyllomedusa bahiana (assembly GCA_025379985.1). Classification (NCBI taxonomy): domain Eukaryota; kingdom Metazoa; phylum Chordata; class Amphibia; order Anura; family Hylidae; genus Phyllomedusa; species Phyllomedusa bahiana. The sequence continues at coordinate 43,627 of JAODAL010019027.1, forward strand.
TGAGGCAATTATGCAAATGTTATTAGATGGCTATTTATAATCAACATGTATACCTGCAGACTTATGTGCTATGAGTAAGAACAGCACAGTTCACAGCGCGTAAGTGCTTTTCTTTCCTGTCTGTCATGTGACATATGGTGTTTTTTATGGATAGAATGAAATAAAAGTTTGAAAGAAAACCCCATCTTTCTGGATATCATATATATTTTTGGTTTCTATGCACTTCCTAGAGAAAGTGATACGAGCAAGATCCTTCTTCTGATATTGAAGAGTTGGGTGAGCTGACTACATGTTGTGTTGTTTTCTTCAGACAGAAGCCAGACAATCCAGGTGGAGATTTAATTCTTAATCAAAAATAACAACTAAACCTAAGGAGAAGGCCTCAATACAGCTGCCTCACCAGATGGTAATCACACTTCTTTTACACAGGTTCCTTCCCCTGGTCTGAGGTGCTGGTTTCGGCCAATCACAGTCTATAGCAGTCACGTGTGGTATATCCAGCATGTGATTGCTGCCTGTCTTCCCCTTCTCCATTGTGTATTGTAAGCTCTAACGAGCAGGGTCCTTTCTCCTCCCGTATCAGGGAGTTACTTAATGTTATTGTATTTGTATTGTATTGTCTTATATTACATTTATCTTATATTATGTACCTGAACTTCTTGCCTTGAAGAGCGCACTGGAAATAATGGTGCTCTAAAATAAATAATAATAAGAATAATAGTGGTTACATGAATAATTAATGAGGAAGTTATCTGCCGGGATTACTGGGACGGCCTCAGCAATGGAACAAGAGCATTTACAAGGTGGGTTTTCTTCCATTTTTTAGCATACACCAATAGACTAACACGTTTTTTAGTCAGAACACCCCGTTTAACATGATACGCTATCATAGTACACAGTACACCTCTCCAGTGATCTCAAAGTTTAGGACTAGGATCTGTGATCTTATGTTGTACATTGTGATTATTATTACTTATGACCCAAAAAATAAAATGTTGAAGATCTATTTTCATCTATTTCAATGACGAAGAGTCAATGTCCAACAAACTGTCTGATTATGTTTGTCCTTATTTGGTTTAAGTACATTTTTTCTAGTGGTCCAGAAACAGGATCCATACATAGTGAATACACCCTGCTGTACATACACTATAGATATCATACAAATTACGTTGTAGGAGAAAAGAGAGCTCACCAGTGGTGTTGACTCTTGGGTTTCGACCTACAGCTACTGTACAGGGCTATATATATTACACATGAATTTTGCACTCTCCATTTTGCTTTCTGCAGTTCTTTCTCTGTTTTTGTTCCTAGATGTGCCTTGCTTAGGGGCCAACCATACACAAGGGCCCACCAGGAGTTTCCCCTGCTCCCCTGTGGGCCAGTCCAAGCCTAATAGACAGGGTAATGATACTGGATTATTTTGCCATTTTCTCAAATGAGATGGGAAGGAACATAAAGGGAGTAAATAGATGACATGCTCTAACTGGAAAAAAGGGGTGGCATGAACCATGAGTATCATGGGCCCTTTCTTTGTACACCTCTCAGGCAATTCATGATAATCATTCTTTATTATCAGTCATAACCAGTGATACTTTTTGCAATCTGGTAAATTTTTCTCTGATTTGTTATAATGTTTTCATGTAAAAAAAAACAACTGAATTTTACCTGTAGCTAACTGGTACCAGGACTTATTGGAGGAAGCTTGCTAGTCCTACTTCCCCTACCCAAAGAGTGATTAATAGTGCTCCCTGTACATAAAGTATAAAAGCTGTCAATCACTTATTTGTGGACAGAGTTAGCAAGACTCAAGCTTTTTTCTATAAACATTGATTGACAGGAATAGACTAAAGAAAACATTGTATGTCGGAATTCAGTTTCTCCCCCTTAACCACATGCTGTCATTAGATTGGGAAGGGTGGAAGACCTAATAGATCTGTGATAAGTTTTGCCCTTGCAGTATTACAGTACTGTATATGTGATGTGCATGCTATCTACAGATTACTTACACCTAGTGATGTTCAGCTATATGACTCCATCCATCTACATACTAGGAATTTTATGTGTCACTTGCTTGAAATGTTTCTAATTAGATTCATATGAAATCTCTTTTCTGAGCCCCGCTGTCATCACATCTAAACACCTTGTCAGAGACGTCACATGCAGTTATCTCATTTTCAAAATGCAGATACAGATAAGCTGTCAATTAGCATATGTGCCATATTTTACTTTGTTTGTGTTCCATGTGCTATTGTGACTGGCAAGTTTATCAACATATGGTTTGGTAGTAAACGACCACATTACACTGTATTATAGGAAGAAATATAATATATCCTCTCCCCTGTTACCATGTATCAGCACTGAAAGATCTATACAGCATCTCTGTAATGTTTAAAAGGGTTTTACCATGAGGTAAAAACCTCTGCACTGGCCACTCACTGCTAACTGCAAGCCGGCCATGCATGTGAATGAGGAGGGCAGCGCTTGCGGCCATCCTTCTCATTTACTTCTATGGGAGCTTCCAAAGACAGCCTTGTGCATGCACTCGGCTATGTTCGGTATCTCCCATAGAAGTTAAAGGGAATCTGTTGCCAATTTTATTTTATTTTTTACTTATTAAAACAAGACCCTGATCCATATTCTTTTGCTCTCAGTCGTTTTTATTTCCTGATTGTAGATTTCTCTATTCAGCCGTCTATATATGATTGTGGGGAAGACATCCTTGCTTGCACTGCTTTAACAGCAGTCAGAGAGATACTTTACAGCAGCTTCATGTACATAGGAACCTTAAGACTGATTCTGTCCCATAGACTTCTACAGGAGAGTTTTCTAGTCACGCTGTGTGACTGTCATGGGGTCCGGCGCGGGTGCCTGCCTGCTGCCCAGGCTGCGGCGCCAGGTTACTTACCCGTCCATGCTCCTGTGTTCCCTGCTTCTGCCTGTGCTGGCCGCCGCCCGCGTACCCGCTGCTTAGGGCGCGCTCGCGACGGCTTGTCTGGATTTAAAGGGCCAGCGCGCCGGTAATTTGCTAATTGCCGGACACTGGTCCTATATATTGTACTGAACTCTCTGCCAGATTGTTGGTGTGCATTAGTGAGTCTTGAGAGTGTTGGAGTTTCGTATTGATTACCCGTGTACCAGTCCGTTCCGCTACGTTTCCTGACCTTGCCTGTTTGCCGCCTGTCCTGACCGTCTGCCTGTCTCTGACCACGAACCTCTGCTGCCTGCCCTGACCTCCTGCCTGTCCCCGACTACGTCTCTGGATTACGATTCTGTACCACGCATTACCCCGGCCGCCATCAGAAGCAAGTCACGTCAGGGGTAGCGACCTGGTAGCCTCACGCCGCAGCAAGTCCATCCCGCTTTGCGGCGGGCTCTGGTGAATAACGGGGGCTACTTAGACTCCGCTCCCTGGCGTGGCTTAACTATCATCGCTTGCGGTGGTCCGGCGGATCCACCGAACCATTACAGTGACCTAGGAAGAAATCAGTGTGCAGGAAGGTGAGAGGGGGAGCTGTGACATCTCCTCTTGTGACTAGCAGATGTTGTGCTATCTATACGCATTGCTGTCTCCTGTCAGTTTGACATTTTCAAACTTCAAAAATTTCTGTGTGTAAGACAGATAGTTATTCCACTCAAAATAGTGTTTCTTACAACACTCCTGGGCTGTCAGGTACACATAATTGCCGCTGCTGCACCGAGAGAACACCGATTATATTCGAGCAGCGATTGTAATAGGTTGTAGCAGCTAAGGGGAAGGGGTTAAAGCACAGCTTACTTGGCTTGTACCAGCAATATAACAGCAGCTTCACATACACGATGCTTGATGGTTGCAGAATAAACTTATTTCTCTACATGCACATGTTTGCAGAGCAGGATCATTACCTTTACTTTGTACTTGTTCTCCAGTGATGCTCCTGGCTGGTCACGGTCCCTCTTTGTCCTACCAGTCCACACCCTCTTTCAGACTTGGATAGTTAGGCCTCTTTCTAGGCCTTAGGGCAGCCAGTCTCTCCCTATCTGCTTTTAGCACACAAAGAGCCCATGTTGATTCAGCAATGGCTTCTAAAACCATATTCCCTATAATCATTATTTGGTGCACTCTTTTACCACAAAGTAAAATTGATTTGGGAAGCTTGTAGATTAAATGCTAAATATTTTCCCCATTTATCATTATTAAAAATTCTGTACCATTTTTATTTTAGCTGCTATCTTAGTGATCCATAGCGTACAGTTAGTCTCCAGGGGATACGACCAGTGACAAGAGCTCCTCAATCCTGGCAGCACATGCTCAGATATCAACTCTCTTCTCAGGCAGCTACTGTCAGTCTCTTCCCAGCCTAGTAATCACACACACTCACTGCTGAGCGAGTGTTCAACCCCCAGGTGCTGTCCTTCTATTCCTGTCCTCTGTACTTCTTAGTAATTAGTCAAACAGTGCAAAAGGAAAAGAGAAACCTTAATCGGGTATGTGCATTGAGAAGAAAAAATCCACGTTTGGTTTCTGCAGAGATTTGAACCTAGGACCCCTATGCTGAAAGGCAGAAGTGCTAACCACTCAGCTACATTGTAACTACTCACAGTTCTTTACATAAACAGACCTTTGTTTGACTAGAGTGAGTACACTGTGGGGAAAGGCATGGTGATGTCAAACCTGCTGGGTCACATGATATGCAGTTCAAACAAATTATACACCCCCTCTCTTGAATACATTGAAAGCTCAAGCAGCAAAAACCAGGCATGAAATGCCTTCGTGATAAAACTCCTTTAAGTCTTGCTGCTTTGCACCTTTCAAGCGCTCCAGGTTTCCTTGTCTCAGACCTTAGCCTACAGGCTAGTCTCATGAAAACTGTACTTGACCCTTGCAGTTCAGCTCAGGCTCTCTCAGCCCTGTTTACATCACATTTATTGCCTTCCTTTATGGCATCCTTTGGGATACCATGAAAAAATGGATCCCGACGGATGATGGGGTGGGGTCCTGACTGGGCTAAAGAGATCTGTTGGTAAAATGTAGTCTGATTAACAACAGCCCTATTTGCTGAACATATACGCTTTGTACAGCAAAGTTCAACCTGGATTATGTCTCCACCATAAAGCTCTATGGCCTAGTGTTATATCACGTTTTTGCGTCCAACGCACAAGGTATATATGTTTGTTGTGACACGGATTACCCTTGCCCCATAGATCTCTATGGTCCCATCGCAGCCCCACTGCAGTATCCATCAGGATACACTTTGTATGGTATCTCAATGAATACTACAAATGGAGGCAATAAACATGATGTGAATGGGGCCTAACTGTGTGCTGCCAGTTCCAGCCCATTGTCTAGTCTCATGTTGGCTTCTCTCAGGTCTTGCTGCCTAAAGGGGTTTTACCATGAGGTAAAATCCCCTGCACTGGCTGCTTGCAGCTAGCTGTGAGCCAACCATGGATGTGAATAAGGAGAGCGGCACTTGCGGTCCTCCTCTCCATTCACTTCTATGGGAGCTTCCAAAGATAGAGAGCACACACAGGCTATGTTTGAGATCTCCCATAGAAGTGAATGGATAGAATGGCCACAAGCTCCATCCTCCTTTCTCAAACATTCTGTGTCCCCAGGCCACACAGCAACTCATAACAACTTAATGTGGTCAGTCATCCATGTTGTTCCCTCAGACCACACAGCAACCCATTCGTACTTCTAAAACGCTCTGGCCCGGCCCCCATTCACTTTAATTTTTCCCGGGGTGTAGCACGGCAGGTAATCATAGCTCTTAATGAGAGACAGAAACTACCATACTTGCAGGGCACAACTTGGGGATATTACAGCGCAATTACGCCCTGCAAAGACGCTGTGTGAACATACCCTTAGGCCCGGTTCACACGGCTTATTAAAGCCGTAATTGCGGGACGGATTTCGCCCGCAATTACGGCTTGAATAAGGGGCGGGGGCGGGACGTACACGCTGTAAATAATTGACATGTCACTTTCTCGCCGCCCGGCGTAATGGCTGGGACAGATTCCAGCCGTACTGGAATACGGCTGGAATCCGTGCCCAAAATAAGCCATGTGAACCCTCAAACCTGCCATACACAAAACAATAAAAATAAATGTAAGCAACACACATACGAAAACATAACACTTCAATAAAGTCTAGAACGACAGTGTAGACCACAGTGAGCAATATTAATAAACATTTTTTTTTAAAAAGAAATGGACAACCCCTTTAACTCTTGCTTTTCTGTCTGGTTTGTCTCCTACAGAACTTCTTGTCCAACTGTTTACATCTACAGAAACTTCTGCAGTAAAGAGTCCACCTCTAGCAGCGGCAGAAGATCGCTAGAATGACAGCGTACTGCATCACATAAGTATTGTCGTATATTGTACAAGTACCCAATAGAGATTTGAAAAAAAATGGATTTAAAAATATTTTAAAAAGGGACTGCCATAAAAAATTACAGAATTGCCCCACCACCGCTAAAAAACTGGAATTGAAAGTAGATAAAAAGTCATATTTACCCTAAAATGGTTCAAATAAAAAAAAATATATATTTTTTTTAATAAGTAAACATAACAAAAACTAAATATAATTTTGGAATTAGTGTGAATTTTACTCACCTACAAAATAAAGATAACATGTCAATAACTCCACATTAGTGCACAAAAACTAAACCCTAAAAGCAATGGCACAGCTGTGTTTATCCCACATCCTCCTTTTTTATTTTTTATTTTTTTTTGGAGGGGGGAAGAGGGGTTCAGATAGTTTGACTGTATGAGGCCCTGAAATTGATGATGGAGCTAGAGTTTACACTGCCGGCTGTCAGCACATGACTCGTCACAGCACTGGCCGGCCTGACAGTGAAAGCAGGCCCATGGCGTGCGTGCCCATAAAGAGGGGTCTGAGTGTCCCCTCTGGCATGTGTGCCAAAGGTTCAGCATCACTGCACTTATACTGTTTGGTACCTGCTGGTCCCTCAAGCTGTTTATCCATCCATCTTAATGCAACAGAGAAAAACTATCAAAACACAAGAACAGAATTTCCACTACAACTGCAAGCTAGTATACGCAGTGTCAGTCTGGGGTGCCTAGGGCCCACAGGTGGAGTTGACTCTAGAGGCCCACCCGTTGAGCTGTTTCCGGGCCCACCGGGGGAGTTTACTGGATGGTACCAACCTACCGCTACCGTATATGACTGTAAATGCCTCCTATACTCTGCCTCTTGCTTTTTTGCCTCTTCTGAAGATGTATATGCAGTTAAAACACAACTTCAGGTCTACCATGCTCATGGGCACACTGGGGGTTTCCCCAATTCCCCTGTGGGCCAGTCCGAGCCTAAGTATATGCGGTGATGGACATGCCCAACAACAGAACTCCTGGGGCTGATGGCCTGCGTATAGAAATATATTAAAAATATGGAGATATAATACTTCCTCAATTTCTGGATGTTTTTCAAGAGGCATTTAAAGATGGTGCTTTGCCTCAATCTATGTATGAAGCAGCTGTGGTACTGAAACTAGGGAATGCCTTTTGTACCGTTTCCAAGGGATTTACTTGCAAACAGACAGATATAACAAAAGCATAGCAAGGAATGCATAAAGTCCAGGGAAAGTCTCTAGGAAAGGGGGTGTGGATCCTTGGGACCTTGGTGGACATTTGCCTGTACAGCCATGGAAGTTAGGGGCAAGCACAAGGAGTCAGGCTGCGGACCAACGGGCACTGAAACAGCACACAGGAACACAGTCTCAGGGATAACGAAATAGACAAGGTGGCACCAGCAGACACAGGAAAGTCCAGACCAGGATGACTCACAGTGGGTACAGGGGACACGTGGAACTGGAGGGACCAGCGGGCTCGGGATAGGATGCAAACACAGGTAGACAGGAACTAGCAGACATGTGATGACACACAACAGACAATAGATGAACAGGAACCAGGACATCACAGACAACACGGACACTCAGGCCCAGACTGGAGAGAATAACTGACAGCAGACAGAGCAAAGGCCAGATTCCACCACCAGGATCAAAGGGAAGGTAACTGACACAGGAGAGGCAGGGAAACTTGCAGATCGTGACACCCCTCTTCTCCCAGATTCATATTATCCAATTTCTTTACTATTAGATGATGTAAAAATTCTGGCTAAGGCACTGACCTCTAAGCTGTCTACAGTTATTTCATCTTTTGTGCAATCCGGATTTATTACTTAACAATCTACAGCAATTTACATTTGTCGGTTATTTTTAAATCTTCAGTTACCTGTAGATAATCCTGGGGACAGAACTGTACGACTGTATGTAGGACGTGGCCAAATCCCTTGATGGTATAGAATGGGATTTCCTCTGGACAGCTTTAGAGTTTTATGGGTTTGGTCCCTGCTTTATTTCATGGGTTAAAAATGAGATATAAAACTCCAGTTACTGATTAATGGTTGCTTTACCAAGACATTTAGGGCGACATGTATGAAGGAAGCTGAATCGAAGTGAATAGTTGAGTCTCATTGTTAGTGTATAATGTGCCTGATGTATGAAAGTGTTTTTTGTGCGTTCATAAATGGTATGTAACGTTCAACGCGCCTCGCCTCTGTGTTTGCCGCATTACGGAACTTAGGCGCATAAGTAATGCCCCTAACATGTATTATGTTTTGACTCCCTGTTCTGAGTGGAAGCTGGTGCACACCTGCTCGCAAGTGCTTTCTTAATATGTATTAAGGTTATAGACAGGCGGGAAATGTGAGAAAAATCTTTAGAGTAGCATGTCAGTGAATAGAAACTATGGTACTGATCCTGCTTGGAGGACCACAGGTCCCAACAATACCTGTGCTGTGCTGGCTCTTGCTGTATGTAGAATAAAAGGTGAGAGCAGAAAAAAAATTTTTCATATTTAATATAGTAAAAATTTAAAATATAAAAATCTGAAAAAACATAATCAGCGGGTTATTTAATATAAAATTCGTGTAAGATTCTATGAACTTTAAATACATTTTATAGGAGATATTTCTATATTTTGGGGACATGATATATTTTTATATTTATATTATAACATTTTTCATTAAATTTAAATAATAAAATTTTATACAGTTTGATAATTATAATAAATTAGTTTTTATTATTGTACTGGTGTAAGATGAGAAATATTGGACATTTTTGCCCCTTACAGCAAATCTAGCTTCACTTCGACTCCTCAAGCTCAGGCACCACATTGAAATAGGTCTGCCTGCCGGAGCAGTAATGCGCATAGTTTTGTCGAACCACATTAACATATGTGTTTAAACTTACGAGTGTGGTGCGACACCCCCAGAACACCGCTTCATGTTAGGCGCATTCGAAAGTGTCAAGTCTTATGTACAATGCGCCTAACACATACGTTAGGCGCATTAGACATTGTAGCTGGCTCAGTTAGGTGCATTGTACGCCAGAAAAAAGGTGAAAAACCCTTTCATACATGTCGCCCTTAGTTTGGGTAGAGTAACGAGAAAATGGTGTCCACTGTCCCCACTAATTTTTGCTTTGGCCATTGAGCCTCTTGCTGTTCTACTTAGGAACGATGTAGTGGGGTTTAAGCGAGAAGAAATGCAAGAGAAGATAGCACTATATGCTAACCACGCTCTGCTTTTTTTCGCCATGGTTACGCAGTCTTTACCAAGAGCCATGGAAATTATTGACATATTTCGGAAATACTCAGGACTTGTTATTAACAGGTCAAGGCTGATGCAGCTGGAGGATGGGGGGGGGAAGAGGAACCCTTGAGAAATTGGGCCTCAGTATTGTTATGGAATTTAACCCTTTACCGACATTTGGCATACCCATTAATCATGGTCGGGAAGGGGTTCCCGCAAATTGACGTATGGGTACGTCATGCGGATCGTGCAATCTCACTTGCAGAACTTGCATGATTGCAACATGGCACCAGCTTATTCCACCCGCCGGTGATTAACCTCTTAGCTACCGCAATCTATTGCGATCACAGCAACTAAGGGAAAGACAGAGGAACGGAACTCCTTCTGTCCCTTTCTGAGCAGCTGCGGTATAATCGTGGCTGCTGCTGTTTTACCTGACATCCCTGAAAGTCTGTTAGACTTCCAGGGCTGCCCGTGACGTCGCTATGCCCTGCCGTGCAATGTGGGCATGGCCGGGCATAGTGGTTGACAGTTGCTATTGAGATCAGTACATAGCAGCAATGCTGTATATTGTTCTCCATTGAAACAGTGATCTGAAGAGCAATGTTACAAGTCCCCTATATGGACAAGTAAAAATAGAAGTGAAAGTGCAAAAACAGTTAAAAAAAAAATTAAAACAAAAAATACAATAAAAACACGTACACCGCCCTTTTCCCCCTTAGACACATTAATCGCCCCAAAAAGGTCAAAAATGAATAAAGTATGGATATTTGATATCGCTATGTGCACAACAACCTACCCTATTAATCTGTCACATTATTTAACCTGCACAGTGAATGCCATAAAAATAATAAAACAGGATAAAACAGAATTGTGATTTTAATTCATCCCACAGAACATAAACTGGAATAAAAATCACAGTTCTGTCTACGGAAAAATAGAAAAAGTTATGGCTATCAGAAGATAGCGATGCATAAATATTGTTTTATATAATAAAACAATTAAAAATAATTAAAACAATAAAAATAAGAAACACTACTAGGATTGCAGTATTTTCTTCATCCAGGCTTCTAAAAAATGGATTTAAAAGCAATAAAAAAATAATACCAATAAAAACATCTACTCATCCCGCAAAAAACAAGCCCATACACAGTTCTGCACAGAGAAAAATAAAAAAGTTATGTCTCTCAGACTATGGCGCTGCAAAAACATATCTTCCTTTTTGAAAAAAAAGTGTCTATACTGTGTAAAACCTAAAAAATATACAATGACAGCATGTCATTTATACCGCATGGTGAGCGCTGTAAAAAATAAAAACAAAAAAACACTTCTAGGATTGCTGTATTTTGTTCAAAACGTCTCAGAAAACCCTTAATTAAAAGCGATCAAAACGTCATATGAATCCCATAATGATACTGATAAAACGTCAACTCATCCCACAAAAAAACAAGCCATTAATCAGCTCCATATTCAGAAAAATAAAAAAGTTATGGCTGTCAGACTATGACGATATAAAAACGCAATTGTTTTATAAACACATTTCTATTGTGTAAAAGTAATAAAACATAAAAACTATATAAAATGTATATCATTGTAATTGTACCGACCCCCATAGTAAATTTATCCTGTTATTATTATCGCACAGCAACCGTTGTAAACATGACTGCCAAAAAAAATTACGGAACTGCATGTCATGACCCAATGCTAAAAAGACTGTGGAACACCTGTGGGCCCAAAATGCACAATACACCCCTAGATGAGTTCCCTTAGGGGTGTTAAATACAAAATGGGGTGACTTAAGAAAGGTTTCACCTGTTCTGGTACTTTGGGGGGCTTTCAAATGTGACATGGCCCCAACAAAATCTGTGTTCCAAAAGCCAAATAGGGCTCCCTCACTTGTACGCCCTGCCATGCATCCAAAAAGCAGTTTACACCCACATATAGGGTATTGCCAAACTTAGAAGAAATTGTGTAACAAATTTTGGGGTGTTTTTTTCCAGGAGTCCTTGTAAAAATTAAACATTTTCAGCTAAAATTCCAGATTATTGGGAAAAAAAATGTTTTTTTTTTCATTTTCAAAGCCTAACTCTAAAAAAATTAGTGAAAGACCTGTTGATATGGGGTCAATATACTCATTACATCCCTGGATAGATTCCTTAAGGGGTGTTGTTTCCAAAATGGGGTCTTTTTAGGGGTTTTTATTATGTTTTAGCACCTTAGGGTGTCTGCAAACCTGTAATGATGCCTACAGAAAATCATAATGAAAATGAGACGCTAAAGTCCAGCTAAAGTAAAGCTCCTTCTATTATGAGGCTTGTGGTTGAGTCAAATAGTGCACTAGGGCCACATATAGGATATCTCTAAAAGTGGCAGAATTGGGGGAATTGATGTTGCGTTACATTTCCTTGGTCACACCTAACATGTTCCAGTGAATAATGGATAAAAATTGAAAATCTGAAAAACAGTGAAATTTTGAAATTTCACCTCCACTCTGCTTTAATTTCTGTGAAACACATAATGGGTAAATAAACTTCCTAAATGCTGTTTTAAATACTACAAAGGGGGTAGTTTCCTAGATGGAGTCATTTATGGAGGTATCTAACATAAAAGGCCCCTCAAAGTCATCAGAACTGGACTGGTCCCTAAAAAAATCAATGTTCCAAATATTCTTGAAAATGTGAAAAATTACTACCAAATTTCTAAGCCCCCTAATGTTGTAAAAATTAAAAAATGATGCCAACCTACAGTAGACATATAGTAGATGCTAGTTATAAACTATTGTGTGTGGAATAACTGTCTTGCACACAGAAATTTTATACTATTTTTCCAAATATTCACATTTTCAAATATTCACATGGATAGTTAAAAATATCAAATTTATTCCCACTTATAGGAAAATTTGAGTTAAAGATGATTTAAAAAATGAGGCTCTGTCAGATAGGTCAAAACTGACTGCGGCGGTAAGGGGCTAAATATTTGGGAATACCTGTTTCACCAATACCCCAGCAGTAATTTAAACTTAGGGCGACATGTCCCATTAGGGCTGCACCATATTTTTGGTGTATTTTGCACCAAAAAACTGTTGTTGCCATACTCTCTATATGAACAAACTGTCGTACACCAAAACTAGGCGCATTTGACACTTTTTAATGCGCCTATATTAGGTTCATCAAATATGCTAGCAATGATATGCTATGTGCCTTTTTTTGGTATACGGCTCTATTAGGCACATTAAATATGCTATGCAAGGCAGACCACACACCAGATTTTTGACAATTTTATTTATTCAGGTGCATCATACACTCATTCAATGCGCCTTAAAATTGGCATGGATGCGCCTCTTTTTTGACATGTTGAACTAAATCTTTTTCCATTTCTGACATAATTTTAAACCAAATTTGATATATAGGCAAAACTACCTCTCTCGGTAGTGGGGAGATCTAATCTCATTAAAATGATCTGGATGCCTAAACTGTTGTGAATATATGATTTCTCTCGTCTCTCCGATACTTTTTTAGGATTAATCAGACATTTAAAAGACTGATTTGGTAGAAGGGCCGGCCCACAAGTTTTCATCTGGAAATTCTCCAGAGGTGCAAGGAAGAAGGGATATTGGCGGCCTGTAAACCCTAGGTTTATTTTCTAGCAGCATAACCATAGAATTTTAGTCGGTGAGAGGGGAACCAGAGAACACCTGCAAAGAACACTGTTAGATCATTATTTTTATAATGATTCGTTGTTGGAATCCTTAGAAGTCCATAAATTTAAAACTGCATAAAGTCTGATTGAAATTAAAATATATACAAGGCATTGTAGGGTTAACAAAGTACACTCCCAATTGGAAAATCCATTTTTGTCCAATATATTTTTCTGGAGGATTTTGACTCCTGGAGAGTAAAAAGAATTCATAGAATTTCTCAACTCTGTAAAGAAGACTCTTTGACTTCCTTCTCTTCTCTACGTGATGAATATGCACTTCCTCACTCGAGACTTTTATAAATATCTTCAGCTTCGTCATGCTGCCTTTACAGAGTGGGGCAATGAAATAATCCCTATTGCAAATAATAAAATTGTACAGAGTATTGAAAATATTTCCTTTTTGGACGGGACATTTGACGAGTTTATTTAAATATTTTGAGGATTGTTCTGCTTAAATTTCCTGTACACAGTAAGGAGAAGTGGGGAGGGGAACTAGGCCCCCTAAAGGTAACTACTGGAATGACATTTTGTCTATGATACCCAAACTATCTCTGAATGAAACGCATAGGCTATTACAGCTGTACCTGATTCATAGGGTGTATGAGACCCCAAAAATTGTTGTACTCAATCGGGAAACACCTGGAACATAAATGCCCAAAATGTGAAGCCTCACTTGCTGACCTGCTACATATGCTCTGGTCATGTATGGAATTGAAACATTTTTGGAGCGAGATTACCGCCTTAATAAAGTCTACTACACTAATGTCACTTTATTGCCACTTGTTTTATTCTAAGCTTTGTAGAAGACCTTAATATTACCTCCTTGGAAAAGACAGTGGTAGCATGTCTGTTAAATCTTGCAAGGAAATTAATAGCACAACACTGGCTAGATGGTAGAGGTCCGACAGGAAAATATATTAATAAAATCAACTGATCCTTTTGAATAGAAAGGAAAATTTATGTTAAGAGAGGTTATATTCCCAAATTTGAGAGATTATGGGCACTTTAGATAGATGACTCCAGGCTTAATAATTGTATCAATATGAATATAGTGGAAGTAATTGTTATGTAGCTACTGTTTTAGGCCAGGTTTATATCTGCCTTGAAAGTTCATTAAGGAGCCTCCATTGCAGATTCCATCCATTTGATGGATAAAAATATTTTAGCCGTGATGGATACCATGATGGATACAATGAAGGCCATTGGTGTCCATCAAATGACAAATTCAGCTACAAATTCCATTTTTCTATGCTTATGAGTCCAGGTATTACAACTTCAATGCTCAGCTGAAATTATTTATGTGCCAAGTAAATTCTCTTTGTATTTCTTTGTTTTTAGAGCAATTCATTTCTCAATTTTCTAATTTAAACTTAAAGGGATACTCCCACCAAACATATTGATGACATATCTCGAGAACAAGTCTCTGATAGTCTCTATTTAACTCCATTCAATAGTGGACAGGGCTGTCCCATTGATTTAATTGGGAGTTTTGAGTACAACTCACAATGAATGAGAGTGTTCTATAAACCTCTTCATTCAAAACTGAGACATTCAAGGCTCATTCCCGAGATCCCTCGAGAACAATATATTGATGGCATATTCTATCGATATGCCATTAATATGTTTGATGTGACAATCTCCTAAAGTGAGTATTATTGTCCAATGCATCTTAGAGCTCGAACAATAAATACTCTCTATGTGTCCATAGAATAGCCAAAGGTGTTCCTACATTTTATACATGATGTAGGGATTTTCCAAGATTAAGATATTGATGGCCTATCCTTTACTAAAATGGGACAAAGGTGCAGTATACTGCACACCCATTACCCATTGTGGGTGGCTCATTCAAACAGATCATTGGTGATGGTGCCAAGAACCCCTACCCCTGGTGGTGATAGGTGACTGGCCTATGTAGTTGTTAGGCCTGGACTTGTCTATCAGTGGCATATCAGTCCTGGAGTGGCATGGTTATCATGAGAGAGGCTGGAATGAGTGATAAGGAGCCTGTAGTGATATCACCTAGGCTAAGGTGACGAGAAATTTTGGGAGTGAAAGAGGGACGCGCACCACCCCAACATTTACATGGACCACTCCCTCTTTATAACAAGCCAGACCCTTTCATAAAATGTTCAGAGATTTGGCATCACCAAGCTTTCCTGGACGTTGAATAGCTTATTGAGCGTCCAGGAGAGCTGGGAGATGCTGCCATACTGTCACGGACGTCCCTGCGACCCTCTTCCCGGGTCGCAGGCGCGTCCGTGCCCCACTGCTGAGCGGCGCTGCATCCCGTACCTAGGGGCGCAGGCTCGCTCATCCCCCTGCCGGTGCCCAGCGTCTCTTACCCGGCCACGCTCCTGCTCCGGCTGCCTCTGTTCCTCGGCGCGCGCGGCCCCGCTCCCTAGGGCGCGCCGGCAGTGTTATATTTAAAGGGCCAGCGCACCGGTAATTGGCTATTGCTGGCCGCTGCCCCCAAGAAATCTTGGGTATGAGGAGGACTAGGGGGAAATGATATTTTCTTGTTGACTGGAAGGGGTTCGGGCCTGTGGAAAGGCCCTTGGGAGCCGGAGGCGAACATCCTGGACCGCAATATCATCCAGAAATTCCTCCACTCCAGAAAGAGGGGTGAGGGGGGGGGGTTGAGGGGAGGGGGTACTGTCACGGACGCCCCTGCGACCCGCGTCCGTGCCCCACTGCTGACCGGCACTGCGTCCCGTACCTCGGGGCGCAGGTTCGCTCATCCACCTGCCGGTGCCCAGCGTTTCTTACCTAGCCACGCTCCTGCTCCGGCTGCCTCTGGTCCTCGGCGTGCGCGGCCCCGCTGCCTAGGGCGCGCGCGCGCCGGCAGTGTTATATTTAAAGGGCCAGCGCACCGGTAATTGGCTATTGCTGGCCGCTGCCCCTATTTAGCCCTGCCTCTTCCTAGTGACCTTGCCGGATCTTTAGTGCCTATAGCCTTTAAAATAATGTTCCTGTTGCCTTGTCCTGATTACCGTGTACCGTACCTTCTTGCCTATGTTCCTGACCACGAATCTCTGCCACCTGCCCTGACCTTCCAGCCTGTCCCCGACTACGAGCCTGCCTGACGTATTTGTACCTCACCTACCCTTGGCCGCCACCGCATGCAAGTTCCGCCAGTGGAAGCGACCTGGTAGACTTCCGCCGCAGCAAGTCCATTTGCGGATGGCTCTGGTGAAAACCGGGACCTACTTAGATTCCGCTCCCTGGTGTGGGCTTCCACCATCGCTTGCTGTGGTAGCGGATCCACCACCGCAGACCGTTACAGTAAGATCCGGCCATGGATCCGCCAAGGTGCCACTGCCTATGGTGGGACCTAACGACTACTGTTGCCCAGCAGTCACAGCAACTGGGACAACAGGCGAAGCAACTGAACCAGTTGTCCACTCTGATGCTGCAGCTCATCACCGCCCAGCAGCAACCTCCGACGCCTCCCGTGGTTGTTCCAGCTTCGGCGGTTCCTCTGGCCCCGTTGGGCCCCAAGCTCCGGCTGTCGCTCCTGTCTAAGTTCGACGGAGACCCAAAACTGTGCAGGGGATTCCTCACCCAATGTTCAATGCACATGGAGCTGATGGCCGACCAGTTCCTGTCCGAACGATCAAAGGTGGCATTCATGGTTAGCCTGCTTTCCGGTAAGGCCCTGGCATGGGCCACTCCTCTGTGGGACAGGAACGATCCGGTAATGGCGGACCTACAGTCCTTCCTCAGGGAATTCCGCAATGTGTTTGAGGAACCACACGTGCATCCCCGCCGAACAGCCCCCCTTCCTCCAGGGGATTGTCCGTGGGCCAACCGGGGGCATCGATTGGCTTCGCCGAAAGGGAAGAAGGGCTCCGGCAAGAGCATGAGTTAGCCCGTCCTCGTCGGTTCCCACGCCTGGCACCGGTGTTCCAGTAGCCACCACTGGGCAACCGTCACCAACTCCCACTGAGGAACCCATGCAAGTTGATCGGGTTCACCTTACAGAACAGGAGTTGGCCCAGCGTCGGCAAAAGAATCTGTGCCTCTACTGTGGCATCCAAGCACTTCCGGGAAATTGTCCCCAACGTCCCAAGCATGCGGGAAACTCCGCACCTAGGATCTGTGGGAAAGGCATTCCTAGGTTGCAAATTCTCTCCTGCTGATGATGCCGGAAGTCGTGGACAGATGCTGGACTCTCGTTTCAAGTCTCGGCGTTCCTGGACTTGGGCTCTGCCAGGAACTTTATCCACCGGTCTCTAGTGATGCAGTACCGTCTCCCGGTGGTCCGCCTGGAAAAGCCGCTGGTGATTTCCTCGGTCAGCAGGGAGCTGCTTAGCGACACCATACAATTTATCACTAAAAGTGTCCCTCCACGTAGGGGCCCTACATAAGGAAAAGATCTCCTTCTACGTGTTGCCTTGCTCCTCTTTCGGCGGTTTTTCCTCGGCTTCCTTGGCTACGGCTCCATTTCCTCCTACGGGACGGTCTTGGAAGTAACCCGCTGGGGTCCTAACTGCCGGAGTCACTGTTTGGTGGTACCTCGCCCTGTACTTTCCTGCTCCCGCTCGACCCCCCTGTGAGCCGTTGCCCGGCCTTCTGCCCGAATATCTGAAGTATGCCGACCTGTTCTCTGAGAAACAAGCCGAGTTTCGTCCTCCTCATAGTCCATACGACTGCCCGATTGACTTACTACCAGGTACCTTTCCTCCTCGGGGCAGAGTCTACCCCTTTTCTGTTCCTGAGACACAAGCCATGTCGGAGTACATTTGGGAGAATCTCCAGAAGGGGTTTATACGAAAGTCCTCTTCTCCCGCGGGTGCGGGATTCTTCTTCGTGGAAAAGAAGGACGGTTCCTTACGGCCCTGCATCGATTACCGGGGTCTTAATAAGATCACGGTGAAAAACCTGTACCCGCTGCCGTTGATTACGGAAACTTTTTGACCATCTTCGGGGTGCTAAATCTTCTCCAAGCTGGATTTGAGGGACCTACCAAACTGGTCTGAATCCGTAAAGGCGACGAATGGAAGATAGGCCTTCAAAACCAGGGACGGGAACTTTGAAAAACCTGGTCATGCCATTTCGGACTGTGTAATGCGCTGGCTGTCTTTTCCCGGAGTTCTGAATGATGTCTTCAGGGATCACCTTTATACCTGTGTCGTGGTCTACCTGGATGACATCTTGGTGTACTCCCCTGATCTAGAGACTCATCGCGTCCACGTATGCCAGGTACTGCGGTGCCTACGAGCTAACCACCTGTATGCCAAGCTAGGGAAGTGCCTCTTTCATCAAACTAGCCTTCAATTTCTAGGCTATATCATCTTGGACCAAGGCCTATGGATGGACCCAGCAAAATTGTCGGCCGTATTGCAATGGCCACACCCAGTGGGCCTTCTGGCCATACAGCGGTTCCTGGGTTTCTGCAATTATTACCGGCAGTTCATCCCCCATTTCTCCACGCTGGTGGCTCCCATTGTGGCCCTTACGAAGAAACACGCAAATCCACGTAGCTGGCCCACTGAGGCCGAAGAAGCGTTTTCCAAACTGAAGACTGCCTTTGGGAGCGCAGGCTAGCTCATCCACCTGCCGGTGCCCAGCATCTCTTACCCAGCCACGCTCCTGCTCCGGCTGCCTCTGTTCCTCGGCGTGCGTGGCCCCGCTCCCTAGGGCGCGCGCCGGCAGTGTTAGATTTAAAGGGCCAGCGCACCGGTAAGTGGTTGTTGCCGGCCGCTGCCCCTATTTAGCCCTGCCTCTTCCTAGTGACCTCGCTGGATCTTTAGTGCCTATAGCCTTTAGAGAAAGCGTTCATCTTGCCTTGTCCTGATTACCGTGTATGGTACTTTCTTGCCCACGTTCCTGACCACGAATCTCTGCCGCCTGCCCTGACCTTCCAGCCTGTCCCCGACTTCGAGCCTGCCTGACGTATTTGTACCTCGCCTACCCTGGGCCGCCACCGCAAGCAAATTCCGCGCCGCCCCCCCAATAATCCCCAAAACTACGAACTGGGCACATAAGGGCTCCCTCGACTGCCCCCAAACGCAATCGCCTACCCTTACCCGCCTGATCCATTGTTTGGGTGGTCACAGATCGGTTTTCCAAAATGGCGCATTTTGTCCCTTTGCCAGGCCTGCCTTCTGCCCCGCGCCTGGCCGAGCTATTTTTTTCTCCACATATTTCGTCTGAAATGTCTCCTCTGAAATCGTCTCGGATCGGGGGGTGCAGTACATTTCTAAATTCTGGCGGGCCCTTTGTTCTCAACTCCAGGTGAAGCTTGACTTCCCCTCTGCATGCCACCCCCAGACGAATGGCCAGGTGGAGAGAGTCAACCAGGTTCTGGGGTGTTACCTGCGCCTCTTCGTCTCGGCTCGACAATATGACTGGTCCAACTTGCTTCCGTGGGCAGAATTTTCATACAACTCCCTGGACTCAGAATCTGAGGGCGCCTCTCCCTTCCACATCGTGTGCGGTCTGCATCCCCGCCCACCTCTCCCGCTGGCATCCTCGTCTGAGGTTCCGGTGGCAGATTCTATGGTCCAGGACATGAGGACCATCTGGTCCCTGACCTGCCAATCCCTGCTCCGTGCTTCTGAGCGCACGAAGGTTCAAGCAGGGCAAAAGAAGAAGTCCCCCTTTCCGGGCTTCTCCCCGGGTGACATGGTGTGGCTGTCGGCCAAAATATGTGCCTCAAGAGCCCAACCCACAAACTGGGACCCCGCTTTTTGAGACCTTTTGAGTCCTTAACGCTTTAAAACCCCGGTGGCCTATAAACTCCGGCTCCCACCCACCATGCGCATCCTGAACTCCTTTCATGTCTCCTTACTAAAACCCTTGGTTCTGAATCGTTTTTCTCGAAAGGCAGTCCCTCCTTCGTCTGTGGCTGATGCTGCTAATGTCTTTATGGTCAAAGAAATCTTGGGTATAAGGAGGACTAGGGGGGAAACGATTTTTTCTTGTTGACTGGAAGGGGTTCGGGCCTGAGGAAAGGTCTTGGGAGCCGGAGGAGAACATCCTGGACCGCAATATCATCCAGAAATTCCTCCACTCCAGAAAGAGGGGTGGGGTGGAGGTTGGGGGGGGTACTGTCACGGACGCCCCTGCGACCCGCGTCCATGCCCCACTGCTGCTGACCGGCGCTGCGTCCCGTACCTCGGGGCGCAGGCTCGCTCATCCACCTGCCGGTGCCCAGCGTTTCTTACCTAGCCACGCTCCTGCTCCAGCTGCCTCTGTTCCTCGGCGGCGGCCCCGCCCTGCCTAGGGCCGGCGGCGCGGGGGCGCCGGCAGTTTTTAGATTTTTAAAAGGGGCCCGCCCCACCGGTAATTGGCTATTGCGGCCGCTGCCCTATTAGCCCTGCCTCTTCCTAGTGACCGTCGGATCTTTAGTGCCTATTTGCTTTAGAGAAAGCGTTCCTCTTGCCTTGTCCTGATTACCGTGTACCGTACCTTCTTGCCTACGTTCCTGACCACGAATCTCTGCCGCCTGCCCTGACCTTCCAGCCTGTCCCCGACTATGAGCCTGCCTGACGTATTTGTACCTCGCCTACCCTGAGCCGCCACCGCAAGCAAATTCCGCCAGTGGAAGTGACCTGGTAGACTCCCGCCGCAGCAAGTCCATCCCATTTCGTGGCGGGCTCTGGTGAAAACCGGGGCCTACTTAGATTCCGCTCCTTGGTGTGGGCTTCCACCACCACTTGTGGTGGTCCAGCGGATCCACCACCGCAGACCGTTACACATACTGTGCCTGAACCTAAACCATTACACTACAGACAATATTTCTGCCATACAGTGACTATACAGTGGTAGTTACCAATGTACACATGCTCTATACTACCACCCTACATTAACCATTTAGTGCAGATTGAATATTACCACCTTATAGTGACCGTATAGTGGTAGTTACTAGTGTTGAGCGATTATTATCGACAAAGTGGAAATCGGCACGGTATTTACGTTGATCGGATGTTGTCGATCAAAGCGATAATTTAGGTTAAAATCTGTGCATAATCTAATAATATCGCACCATTTTCGGCGCTTCCTGTCATTTTGGCGGCCAGCAAATCAGCTTACAGAATAGAGCAGGGTGAGATGTGTGTGCGACGTCATGACTGGGATGTGAGGGTTGTGTATTGGCTGGAAAAATCACATAAACCTCGTTTTACATAGAACAACCCTTCCTGTTCATGATCAGTGTGTGTCAGCGTCTCATAGCAGTAGGACGTGCGCTCTGCCTCTGTCCAAACAGCTCAGCAAACAGCTCAGTGAAATTATTCTATTTTTTCACAGAGACAGCTCTACTTTTAGCTGTGATCCTTAGAACTTAGTTAGATCAGAGATTTGCAGATTTAGGTAGTTAGGCAGGGGAATTTTAAAAGGGAGTATCTACCGATTTAAGTCACGAGGGGGGAGGGGGGAGGAGGGGAGGGGGAGGGGGGGGCGCGGGCGAACACAGACAATCTCTATAAAGGATACTGGATATTGTACAGCCAAAACTTTGTTTAGACATTGCATTGCCTTATATTAGGTACAGATCTTTTCTAGTAACTGCAGGTCTATTTGTTAGGTGCAAAACTCCACTTTTATTATCAGTATACATTTCAGATAGGTGTTTTTTTTCAATTTTGCCCAGTCCATCTTTTTGATATAGCACCTTGCCAGTTAAAATTGAATCCAGCAATTTTGTAGTCACCACAGGTTGATAGGTGCCAAAAAATACCTTTTATTGTCGGTATACATTTCAGATAGTGTTTTTTTCACTTTTGGCGCAGGATCAGCTTTGTTGATAGAGGTAACATAGCAGTTAAATTTGATTCCAGCAACTTTGTTAGTCTCACAGGTGTACTGATAGGGCAGTGTCGGACTGGGGGTCTGGGGCCCACTGGGGAAATGATCTCGGGGGCCACCATACTGTACATTAAATAATTACGGCCTCTCAAGACATAATGCGCCCATTTTACCACATAATACAGTGTGCAAAACAGAATGTATTGTGTAGTACAATGTCGTCACACATGTGTCAGTTCTAACATATCATAGACACAGGCTAAGTAGCTCCTATCATTATCCCCCACACGACCACCATACAATATCCCTCCAACCACATACACTTCCCCCGCCACGTTTCCCTTGGTCACGGCTCCTCACCACCTTATAAATTAAACACAGCAAGAAAGCTAAGAAGTGTGACTCCTATCACAGGGTCAGGTTGTTCCCTCACTCTTACAATCAGGGACACATGTGCGCTGCCACTTTACCCGCGCAATATAACGTAAACATTAGAGACCCACATAACGGTCAGGACACCAGATCAGGTTTTACCTCACAACATGCCATTATGGTGACTCACAGAGGTCAGACACTCAGCTCAGGTATAACCTACAACACCGCAATATAGAGACCAGCATAGAGGTTCAGGACACCAGCTCAGGTATAATCTACACACCACATTAGAGACCACATAGAGATCAGACCCAGCTTCAGTATAACCTTCAACACCGCCATATAAGAGAGACCACATAGCGGTCGAACACTGCTAAGGTCACCATCACATTACAATATAAAAAAATAAACCCTGTTGTAGGGTACTTCAACCAGAGACCGTCTGAGTCGTTCTCTATCTCTCTTGAGTCTTCCGATTCCTTTTCTTCTGCATCTGTTCCACACGCCATGATGGATTGTCTGGCCAAACTATACCTGCAGTTAATTTACACAAATAATATCTTTAGAATCCTCAATTTTCCAGCATTTCTTTACCTATTTCCAACCTCTGTACCAAACTACCGGGGTTGAGAGAGCGGGTACAAGCCTAGTATCCTAAGGGTTTGGAGGGTGGGGAGAGGCCATCAGGTAACTAGATAGGCACTAATTTGGTGGTAGAACCCCGCTCCGTGGATTAAGTTGCTAGGGCCAGGCCCCAGGTAGGTTGGGTGGGTACCTAGCCACAGGTGGGTAGGTCAATAGACCCCAGGTAGATAAGCAGGCCCAGTTATGCAAGTGTAGGCTACAGTTATGTTGGTGGGACCCCAGTTAGTTGGCAGTAGGTAGGTGTTGGTGAGTCCCAAATAGTTAGGCTGTTGTAGGGGGTTTCCCACAGTATGGTAAGCTGTAGGTAGTTAGGGTCCCCTTTTACTAGGCTGCAAGGAGTTAGGGTCCCCCTTTACCTTTAGGTACTATACATGGCGTTTTGGGTGCCCTTTAGGTACTATTCAGACAGTTTTGGGGTATCCTTTAGGTTGTCTACAGGCAGTTTGGTGTCTCTTTAGTAGTCTAAGGGAGTTAGGGGCCTCCTTTAAGGTAGTGGTTGCAGGGAAGTCAGGGCCCCCCCTTAGTTACTGTGAAGGTAGTCAGAGCCCCTTAGTGTTTAGGTAGCAGGGCCCCCCTTGTTGTCAGGACCCCCTGTAGGGTTAGACCCAGAACCCCCATTGTAGGTCAGGGCCCTGTAGGTAGCCAGAACCCCCCTTGTAGTCACGGGCACACACACGCGCTAGAGAAGCTCTGCGCTACACACCCTTGTAGTCAGGGCCCCCCTATAGGTAGCTAGGGGCCTCATGTAGGTAGTCAGGTGCCCCCCTGTAGGTAGTCAGGGACCTTAGATTGACAGAGCTACCATGTAGGTAGCCAGGGGCCCCAGCCTTGTAGTCAGGGCCCCAATGTAGGTAAACAGGGCCCATGTAGGTATGCCTAGGGCTCCCCATGGAGGTAGATCGACCCCCCAGGGGGCCCCATGTGTGTAGCCAGGGGCACCTCTTGTAGCCAGGGCACCCCCTAGTTGCCTGCCCCACCTTGTAGTCAGGGGCCCCCCTTGTAGTCAGAGCCCCTAGTACTAGTGTCCCCCCCCAGTAGCCAGAGCCCCGACTAGTAGCAGAGCCCCCCCTTGTAGCCAAGTCTCCCCCCCATGAAGTAGCCAGTCTCCCCCCGCCTAGTAGACAGGGCCCCCTTTTGTTAGCCAGTGTCCCTCCTAGTAGCAGAGCCCCTTAGCCTGTTCCCCCCCCCAGTAGCCAGTGGGCCCCCCTTTAGCCAGTGTCCCCTAGTAGACAGGCCCCCCTTTTAGCTGTGTCCCCTAGTAGCCAGAGCCCCTCCTTAGCCAGTGTCCTCCCCCCATAGTTAGCAAGGGCCCCCGCCTTAGCACAGTGTCCCGCCCATAGCGCCAGGGCCCCCCTTAGCCAGTGTTCCCCTATAGTTAGCCAGGCCCCCTTAGCAGTGTCCCCCCATTAGTAGCAGGCCCCCCCTTAGCAAGCTGGTCCCCCAAAATTAGCTAGGGCCCCCCATGCTTCAGGTCCCCTTAGCCAGTCCCCCCATAGTACTTAGTAGCCAGAGCCCCCGCTTAGCCAGTGTCCCCCCACATAGTAGCGGGCCCCCCCTTTGCCTGTGTACCCCATAGTAGCAGGGCCCCCCTTTAAGCCAGTGTCCCCTCCTAGTAGCCAGAGCCCTCCCCTTAGCCAGTGTCCACCCCATAGTAGCCAAGGGCCCCTCCTTTAGCCAGTGTCACCCCCATAGTTAGCCAGATGCCCCCCTTAGCCAGTGTCCCCCCCCATAGTAGCCAGGGCCCCCTGTAGCCAGTGTCCCCCCATAGTACGCAAGGGCCCCCCTTGCCAGTGTCCCCCCTTAGTAGCATAGGGCCCCCTTTAGCCTCAAGTGTACCCCCCCCATAGTAGCCAGGTCCCTCTTAGCCAGTGTCCCCCACATGTAGCCAGGGCCCCTTAGACAGTGTCCCACCATAGTAGCCAGGGCCCACCTTAGCCAGTGTCCCCCCGTAGTAGCCAGGGCCCCCCTTAACCAGTCCCCCCTAGTAGCCAGGGCCCCCCTTAGCCAGTGTCCCCCAATAGTAGCCAGAGCCCCCCTTAGCCAGTGACTCCCCCCATCAGTAGCCAGAGCCCATCAATGTAGGTATTTTAAAAAAAAAAAAACAAAAAAAAACAATCAATCCTTTATCCTTGCTCCCGCATCCAGCTCCCGCTTCTGGACAGTCCCTGGCGCTCGTGCTGCCGCCTGCATAAGGCGGCGCGGTGAAGTGACGTCACCGCGCTACGTAAGCTGTGGGGCCGGCGCAGGCAGGCTGAAGGCTAATGCGTTCAGCCCTGCGGGGAGAAGCAGCTGGAGCGCAGACGTAGTGGCGCTGTACTCCGCTGACACGCGCAGCCCGGGAGCCGGGGGACATTAGTACCCAACTCCCGGAACGGCTCTGCTGAGCGTCGGGTCGCGTGGTCACCGGGGTTCAGGAACTGTACGCGGATGGGCCCCGGGGAACGGGGCCCACGGGGGATTCCACGGCCCCGGCGGCCAAGTCGAGCCTGGATAGGTGCAAAAAAAATACCTTTTATTCTCCGTATACATTTCAGACAGGTGTTTTTTTTCCTATTGGTCAGTCAAGCCTTTGTAGATAGAGCTACTTTGCAGTTAATTTGATACACATTTGTAGGTCACACAGGTGAATCTGATAGGTGCACCTCTCTCTTCTCGCCGCTCGTTCGCTCTCCTCCGATATTACACTTTCTAGACAGCGTGTTTTTTTCACTTTTGGTCAGTATAGAGTGTGTGAGAGATGTAGAGGTACTAGCACTTAAATTTGAATACAGCATTTTGTAGTCACCACGGTTGAGATTGATTAGGTGCCAAAATACCGTTTATTATCCTATACATTTCAGACAGGTGTTATTTTTCTCTTTGTTGGTCAGTCAAGCTTTGTTGATAGAGGCTACTTTGCAGTTAAATTTGAATACAGCAATTTTTTAGTCACACAGGTGATTGATAGGTGCCTAAATACCGTTTATTATCCGTACTACATTTTCAGACAGGTGTTTTTTTTCACTTTTGGTCAGTCAAGCTTTGTTGATAGAGGTACCTTGCCCCTTTAATTTGAAAATACAGAAAATTTTGTAGTGCACCACCAGGTGAATGATAGGTGCCAAAAATAACCGTTTATTATCCGTATTAATTTCAGGACATGGTGTTTTTTTCACTTTGTCAGTAAAGCTTTGTTGATAGAAGCTACTTTGCAGTTAAATTTGAATACAAGCAATTTTGTAGTCACCTCAGGGAATTGATAGGTGCCAAAAAAACGTTTATTATCCGTATACATTTCAGACAGGTGTATTTTTTCACATTTGGTCAGTCAAGCTTTGTTGATAGAGGTAACTAGCACTTAAATTTGGATTACTGCAATTTTTGTAGTTCACCACAGGTGAATTGATTAGGTGCCAAAAAATACCGTTTATTATCCGTTATACATTTCGAGGACAGTGTTTTTTTCAACTTTTTTGGTCAGTAATGCTTTGTTGACTAGAGCTTCTTTGCAGTTAAATTTGAATAACAGCAATTTCTTGTATAGTCAGCACAGGTGAATTGATAGGAGCAAAAATACGTTTTATTATCCGTTATTCATTTCAGACAGGTGTTTTTTTTTACTTGTTGGTCTGTCAAGCTTTGTTTGTTAGAGGTACCTCGCACTTAAATTGAATACAGGCAATTTTTGTAGTCACCGCAGGTGAATTGATTGGTGCCAAAAAATACGTTTATTATCCGTTATACATTTCAGACAGGTTGTTTTTTTTCACTTTTGGTCAGGTCAAGCTTTGTTGATAGAGCTACTTTGCGTTAAATTTGAATTACAGCATTTGTAGTCACACAGGTGAAATTGGATAGGTGCCAAAAATACGGGTTTAATATCCGTTATACAGTTTCAGACAGGTGTTTTTTTCACTTTTTGGTCAGTCAAAGCTTTGTTGATAGAGGTACCTAGCACTTTAAATTTGAATTTACAGCAATTTTGTTAGTCACCCAGGTGAATTGATAGGTGCCAAAATTCCGTTTATTATCGGTTATACATTTTCAAGGACAAGTGTTTTTTTTCACTTTTGGGTCAGTCAAGCTTTGTTGATGAGTTTTTCATTTTTAAAATTTTAATCAGCAATTTTGTTTGTCAACAGGTGAATTGATAGGGGCCAAAAAAAAACCCTTTATTATCCGTTTTTACATTTCGACAGTGTTTTTTTTTTACTTTTGGTCAGTCAAAACTTTGTTGTAGAGGTACCCGATTTAAATTTGTTTTTCCCAATTTTTGTATACACAGGTGAATGATAGGTGCCCCAAAAAAATACCGTTTTTTCCGTATACATTTAGACAGGTGTTTTTTCCTTTTGGTCAGTCAAACTTTTTTTTAGAGGTCCAGCACTTAAATTTGAATACGCAATTTTGGGCACCCCCAGGGGGAATTTAGGTGCAAATTTCCCGTTTATATCCGTTTTTAACATTTCAGGAAGGTGTTTTTTTCACTTTTGGTTTAGTCAAGTTTGTTGATAGAGCTACTTTGCAGTTAAAATTTGAATACAGCATTTGTGTAGTCACCACAGGTGAATTGATAGGTGCCAAAAATTCGTTTATTCTGCGTATACATTTCAGACAGGTGTTTTTTTTCACTTTTGGTCAGTCAAAACTTTGTTGATAGAGGTACTTAGCACTTTAAATTTGAATACAGCAATTTTGTAGTCACCCCAGGTGAATTGAAAAGGTGCCAAAAATACCGTTTATTATCCGTTTTACATTTCAGACAGGTGTTTTTTTCACTTTTGGTCATCAAGCTTTGTTGATAGAGGTACTAGCACTTAAATTTGAATACAGCAATTTTGTAGTCACCAACAGGTGAATTGATAGGTGCCAAAAATACCGTTTTTTATCGTATACATTTCAGGACAGGTGTTTTTTTCACTTTTGGTCAGTCAAGCTTTGTTGATAGAGTACCTTTGCAGTTAAATTTGAATACAGCAATTTTGGTAGTCAACACAGGTGAATATTAGGTGCCAAAATTACCGTTTATTATCATTATACATTTCAGACAGGTGTTTTTTTCACTTTTGGTCAGTCAAGCTTTGTTGATAGAGGTACTTTGCAGTTAAATGTGAATACAGCAATTTTGTAGTCACACAGGTGAATTAAGGTGCCAAAAAAAAACCTTTTTTATCCGTATAATTTCGACAAAGGGGTTTTTTCCCTTTTGGTCATCAAGCTTTTTTGATAAGGTACCCAGCACTTAAATTTGAATACAGCAAATTTTGTAGCCCAAAGGTGAATTGATAGGTGCAAAAAAATTTTTTTTTTTCCTAACATTTCGACAAAGGGGTTTTTTCCTTTTGGTCAGTCAAGCTTGTTTAAAAAGTACTTTGGTTAAATTTTTAATACAGCAATTTTGTAGTCACCCGGTGAATTGTAGGTGCCAAAAAATACCGTTTATTATCTTATTAAAATTTAGACAGGGGTTTTTTTTTATTTTGGTCGTCAAGCTTTTTGATAGAGTTTTGCGTTAAATTTGAATACAGCAATTTTTTGTAAAAGGTGAATTTAAAAGGGGGCCAAAAAATTCCGGTTTTTTATCCGTATACATTTCGACAGGTGTTTTTTTCCTTTTGGGTCGTAAAGTTTGTTGATAGGGTTACCTAGCCTTTAATTTGAATAAGGGAATTTTGTGTCAACGGTGAATTATAGGGGCCAAAAAAAACCTTTATTAAATCCTATCATTTTAGAAGGGGTTTTTTTTTTTTACTTTTGGTTAGTCAAACTTTGTTGAAAAAAGGGACTTTTACACTTAAATTTTGAATTTAAGGGAATTTTTAGTACCCAGGGGTGAATTTTATGGGGCCAAAAAATACCTTTTTTTATCCGTATACATTTCGACAAGTGTTTTTTCACTTTTGGCCGTCAAAACTTTTTTGTTAGGTACTTTGCATTAAATTTGAATACAGCAAATTTTTTGTCCCCCCCAAAGGTGAATTGATAGGTGCCAAAAAAAACCGTTTTATTTTATACATTTCAGAAAGTGTTTTTTTTCCTTTTGGTCAGTAAGTTTTTTTGATAGAAGGTCCCTTTTTATTAAATTTTAAAAGCTTTTTTTTAGTTCCCCCACGTGAATTATAGGGCCCAAAAAAACCGTTTTTTATCCGTATAATTCGGGCAGGGGGTTTTTTTCCCTTTTGGTCAGTTCAAGTTTGGTTTATTTGGGGTACCAAATTTAATTTTAAAACATTTTTTAGTCACCACAGGTGAATTGATAGGGGGGAAAAAAACCGTTTATTTTTCCGTTTTTTTCATTTCGAAGGGGTTTTTTTTATTTTGGTCGTCAAAACTTTGTTGATAAGCTACTTTTCGTTAAAATTTGAAAAACAGCAATTGTTTTTCCCACAGGTGAATTTGATAGGTGCCAAAATTTCCGTTTATTATCGTTTTCATTTGGACAGGTTTTTTTTTTTCACTTTT
>JAODAL010019028.1:0-73128 GCA_025379985.1 Phyllomedusa bahiana
GCTTTTTTTCCCCCCACTCCTATGCTCCCAATGTAGAATTCAACCCACTCCATACCTATTTGCGCCCCCTTCCTGCTTGGGATGAAGTGGAGCCCTAGGCGGTCACTTACCTTCGCCTACCCATCGTCCTGGCCCTGCCTGGTGGTCTAGGGTATTAAGGGATTAATATCTAGGATCTAGGACATTACAAATCTAGGACAGTGAAATTGCTTATATTTGTATCACTGGTGGTCTAGGACAGAGAGAGGGTTAATTAATTATTTTCTACATTCTTAATGGGCTAGAGCAGGAAATTATTTCTTTCCAACTAGGTGTCAGGAAAAGCCCGCCCCGCCGGCCCACTCGAGGGTCGACGGCCTGACTTGGGGTGTATCGTGACGTTGTGCTGCCCCCTAGGAGTGCACAAGGTCAGCCAGACACTGTTCCACTGTTAACCCCTGTCCACACGGGTACAGGGAGAACCAGGGAGGACGAGAGAACACCCTACTCGTCCAGAATCCTAAACGGCTGCCACCAGTTTCTAGTTTAGTTATAAGACCGGTCTGTTAACGACTTATAACAAGGCCTGAAACCAGCCGTGGAGTAGCTATATATTATAGACCGAGTGCTAGGCATGTGAGGCCGATGATCAAGACAGACTAACTCAGATTAAAGTTTATAGATTTAATTAGCCTTGGAGGGCACAATAGACAAATATATACAAAAGGATAATAATATACAGATAAGAGTCAGAGGTGCAAGTATAAGTATGGGTAACAGACAAAGGCAGTAAAATGTGTCCGGTTACCTGTGGATGGCTTGGTGCTCAGCCCATATGGGGAGGCCTATGTGCCCTGGCTTCTGTGTGTGGATGCTCCTGGAAATGCTCTTAGGTACCCCCCCTCCTGGATCAACCGTTGAGCCCACCCGGGCCCCTGTGAGGGCAGTGGCACAGAACTGAGTCGGTAGCATCATCAGAACCGGCTGGACCTACACTATGCCCGGATATCAGACACCCCTATCCTATGGACTCCTTAAGTCCAGTTCTGTATTTCTCGGTCCCCCTGCCTCGTGCAAGCATGGGAGTGTTGGCTATGTGTGTGGGGAGCTCCATATTTTAAGATATGAAATCACCATAGACCAGTTATGAATGGATCGCCTATAAATCTATATGAAATATCGGAGCCGTGGCGGCTTGGTTGGTTCCTTTCAAGTCTGTTCTAGGGGTTGGAGAGTGCACATGTGTCTACAGTGCTAATTAATGGAAATGAGGGTTCTTTTGAGGTGTCCACATCTCCTGCTGTGCTAACTTCCTATAGAATAGCATTTACAATTGGTCTTGGCTTTGCTGATTAATGTGTAAATTGAGCTTTCCTGGGGGCTGGAGGCCATCTGTGAGATCTGACTAGATGAAGTTGGAGAGATGACTGTCATTTTTTGAGTGAATTTTCCTCACACTAGGGTAAAGAAAGGGTTAATTTCCAAATCCCTGATAGACTAGGGCAGTGTAGGGACGAATCTTTCATATCTAGGGTCCAGAGGAATGCTCACCTCTTCAGGCTCTAGCACTAACCTGGCTGTAGCTTTCTGTTCTCTTAGGTAGGACTGGGAGGACTGTGCAGTTTTACAGCCAGACAGTTCTCTCTAGTTTTAAACTTTTTCTTGCTCTTTGTCCTCAGGCAGACAGTTTTATGAATGCTCTGTAGTCTCTAAAAAGGACACATTTTCCCTGAGCAGTAGGGAGTCCTAAAGAAGGACCTGGTAGATATATTGATAAGAAACTTTGGCAACTATACGCACTCAAGGAACCACAGACCCCAGCCTAAATCACTCGCATTGTAATCCACCACTATTTCCAAGGAAGGCACAATGTAATGACACTGTAAAGAGAACATGTACATAGACACACAATTGTCAGAAAACATTTGGGAGATCAAATAGTTATTATTCATTAAAAACAGGGGCAGGTCCTAGTAAAGATGAAAAGTGAAAATGATCTAACTTTTTATCCAGTTTTTGATTGATGAAGACATGGGGGCAGGTTTATTAAGGCAGTTGGCCAGAATTCTGGCTCAATTTGCACCAAAAATAATGTCTTACAAGCCTTATGCTACATTTACTCTGTGTTTTGAACAGTTTCAGACGCTTCTGCGTCATCTGACAAAGGGTGTGTGGCCTCGTAAAAGGGTGTGGCTTCATGAAAAGAGGAGTGGATTAAATGTGACAAAAAATGTGCCAGAATTTTGTCACAGTTTCTGGTGTTATAAGTAACAACTTATAGGTGGTACAAACTTAGACTAGATATTTCTAACCTGCACCAGATTTATCAACACTATGATGAATGTAGCGCATTGTAAGACTGTCTAGTCTAACTTTACACTGTCTAAGACTTAGATACTATTGATAAATCTGCCACAATGTGTACAGTTATGTGCAAAATAATAGCAGCGTGTTTCAAACAAATCAGAAAAAGTACAATCCTCATAACAGCATTTATTTTCATATGCATAGAGGCACTGGGAATCCTGAACAATCACATCCAAATGAAAACATAAAATATCAAATTATACAATGAAAATGAGGAAAATGTAAAAATAGACTGTTAAAAAAAAGCAGTGCCTGCATTTTATTATCCAGCTCAAATATTTACAGTATAAGCTAAAATTTGCACCTAGATTTTGCTTTTCTGTACAATCACCAAACTTATATATAGCTGTATAACCTTTATTTCTAAGAACTGCTTTCCATCTTTGTGGCATAGAGTCAACTAGCATCTGCTAGGGTGATCCAGATCCAGCAGACTGTTACACACTCCACAGAAAAATGTATTTTTCCTGTCACATCACAAATGCTCAATCAGACTGAGGTTTTGGGTTGTGCGGCCACTTCATAATATCAATCTTGTTGGGATAGAACCATTATGGATTCAACCAGGCACCATATTCTTCCTTAGAATAATGTACGTCTTGGCACATGCCACATTTCTTTAAATAGAATTAGAGGCACAAAAGGATACAGCCAGGTGCCCATAGCATGGATCCATATAACACAGATCCATGATGTAACATTGTATACAAGGCCTGTCAATGTTATCTGCCGTCCTCTCTGATTGTTGATTCTGATCTTATTGCATCATGAATAGAGATGGGCGAATTTCTCAAAAATTCGATTCGGTGACTTCGCCCAATTTTCCGTCAAATTTTTTTTCGGTCTGAATTACTTCGGGATGAATCGCGTTAAAAAACAGCTATTTCCAGGCTGCACAGAGCCTGCAGGGTGCTGTAGAACGTTGTGCCATGCTTAAATATGCAGAGGGAGCTTGGTTTGGTCTTCATACAATGTTGTGTTTTAGTATGACACGCACATGACTGCCGCCGCTCTTAGATTCGCTTCACTATAAAATTCCCTGGGCACCTAAGAGGGCAAAACTGACCAAAAAAAATCAGGCGGGAATATAGCCTGATAAAGTCATGGCAGTGAAAGCTGGAAAAAAAACAAGCTGAGAGCTCAGGTGGCAACATTAGTGACAGAGTGTGGAGGTGACGGTGGCAGCCACAGCAGCATGAGGTCAGAGAGTGGCACAATGACATTCTGGAGGTGGCAAAAACAGGAATAGGCCACAGAGTGGCACAAGGACACAGTGTGGAGGGCACAACAGCAGCCAAAGCAGCAGTATGAGGTCAGACAGTGGCACAATGACATTCTGAAGGTGGCAAAAACTGGAGTAGGCCACAAAGTGGCACAATGACACAGTGTGGAGGTCACGGAAGCAGCAGCATGATGTCAGACAGTGGCACAATGACATACTGGAGGTGGCAAAAACTGGAGTAGGCCACAGAGTGGCACAATGACAGTGTGGAGGGCACGGTAGCAGCAGCATGAGGTCAGACAGTGGCACAATGACATACTGGAGGTGGCAAAAACAGGAATAGGCCACAGAGTGGCACAATGACACAGTGTGGAGGGCACGACAGCAGCCACAGCAGCAGCATGTGGTCAGACAGTGGCACAATGACACAGTGTGGAGGGCACGACAGCAGCCACAGCAGCATGAGGTCAGACAGTGGCACAATGACATTCTGGAGGTGGCAAAAACTGGAGTAGGTCACAAAGTGGCACAATGACACAGTGTGGAGGTCACGGTAGCAGCAGCATGAGGTCAGACAGTGGCACAATGACATACTGGAGGTGGCAAAAACTGGAGTAGGCCACAGAGTGGCACAATGACACAGTGTGGAGGTCACGGCAGCAGCAGCATGAGGTCAGACAGTGGCACAATGACATTCTGGAGGTGGCAAAAACAGGAGCAGGCCACAGAGTGGCACAATGACAGAGAGTGGAGGTGACGGCGGCAGGAGCAACAGCATGAGGTCAGAGAGTGGCACAATGACACAGTGTGGAGGTGACCGCAGCAGCAACAACAGCAGCAGCAGAATGAGGTCAGAGAGTGGCACAATGACACAGTGTGGATTTCCGACACCAGCACAGCATGAGGTCATAGAGTGGCACAATGACAGAGTGTGGAGGTGGGTGGCAATACCAGTCCCTGGTAAAGATGGTTGGTGGCAGATGGAAAAAACTGTCAGCAGATGTGTGGCATCAGGCGGGTGGGGGTATCAAATAGTGGCTGAGGCAGGTATTTTTGAACCAGACTTATTTCAAAAGTTTGGGTGAGGCTCATGGCTGATGTAGTCTGACGCCTAAGGCATTGGTGTGTGGAAACCCTGGTTTAATCCACGCCTGTTTCATCTTGACAAAGGTCAAGTCGTTCCAAAATTTCCGTGGACAAGCGGGTTCTCCTTGGGGTTACGATTGGCCCCCCCGCACTGAACACCCGCTCTGATGCACACACAAACTGGCCGGGGCAGGACAGCTTCTCCACTGCAAACTCGGCAAGTTGCAGCCACACAATCCAGTTGGGCCCTGCCCCAGTAGCCCAGCGGATCTTTAATTGGGGTGGCAGAGTGCTGTCCAAGTAGGCCACCACTGTTGGTCCAGGGTCTGCTCCAGGTCCTGCTGCTGCTGGCGACTGCCATCCTCACAAGGCGGGTGAAGGAAGCTGCTCATCAGTGACTCCAGACTTAGGTTGCTGCTGATGGAGCTGGTACTGCTCCTACCCCCCCACCTTCCCCCAGCAGCCGCGGCAGTAGTACGTGAGCGCTGAAAAACCCCCCGGTCAGACCTGTCAGGGGGAGGGACGATGCCGCACATAGGCAGCGGCCCAACTGACTACGTAGGATTTCCCTAAAGTAATTTGAGTTTGTCCTCCCTCTCAATAGCTGGGAAAAAGGCTCCCATTTTGACCGCTAGCAAGGGTCCAATGGGTGGAGAGCCAGAAGTTTATCCCTCTGCCGGATGCTGACTATTTGGCTCTCCTAGCCAAGGCAAATCAGCATGCTGCGGGCCAAACCCGCACAAGTGAACTCCGAAGGGGCTCCCTGCCTTCATCTCCACTTTATACTGCCACGGTGCTTGCGGGTCATCTGCCTCGTCTTCCTCATCTCCATTTACCTCCTACAGCTGCTCGTGCTCCTCTTCTCACCTGGGTAGAAAATCTACTAATTTCACCAGACAATGCTTCTGCTCCAATGTCCTCCTACTCCTCCTCCTCCTCCATTTCAGTCCACCCCGGACTCATGTGGCCGCGAGATGTAGTCCGCCAGTTCCAGTCCCCTGCCCCAAAAGATTTTTCGCATCTGTTTCAGGACTTGAAGCAGTG
Source organism: Phyllomedusa bahiana (assembly GCA_025379985.1). Taxonomy (NCBI): domain Eukaryota; kingdom Metazoa; phylum Chordata; class Amphibia; order Anura; family Hylidae; genus Phyllomedusa; species Phyllomedusa bahiana. Next base: position 5,699 of record JAODAL010019028.1, read on the forward strand.
GAATTACGTTATTCATCCCGTAGTTCTGGCGACTGACAAATAACGTCGCCTCCTCGAATGGCCTCAACAAACGGCAGGTGTCACGCATGAGCTGCCACTGGCTGACATCAAAGTTACACAGGGGAGTACTCCTGTCTGCCTAGGTCATCAAAAAATCGTTAATGGCCTTTCTCTGTTCATACAGTCGGTCCAACATGTGCAGGCTGGAATTCCAACGGGTGGAAACATCGCATATCAGAGTGTGTTGGGGGAGGCCGTTCTGCCGCTGCAACTCGAGGAGGGTGTTCCTGGCTTTGTACGAATGGATAAAGTGCATGCACAGTTTCCTGGCCATTTTTCAGAATGTTCTGAAGATCGGTGGAAGACTTCAGGAACCTTTTCACAACCAGATTGAACACGTGCGCCATGCAGGGCGCATGGACCATCCCTCCTCGATGCAGCGCGGACACCATGTTCCTCCCATTGTCCGTCACTATGGTTCCGATTTGCAGTTGGCGCGGAGAAAGCCACACATCGATTTCTTGCTGCATGACGCGGAGCAGTTCCTCCCCTGTGTGACTTTGTTCGCCGAGGCAAGCCAGGTGTAGAACTGCGTGACACCGCTGTGCCCTACACATGTGGTATGATGGAGCAGTACTTGTGGAGGCTGAGATGGTGGTGGTGGTGGAGAAGGAGGAGGCGGACATTGGCACAGGAGCCGCAGTTTGACAACGTGGAGGAGAAAGCGGCGTCTCCTGTCCAAGTTGTTGGTGTGCCTGGGCAGGAAGCACATTCACCCAATGGGCCGTAAAGGACATGTACCGGCCCTGACCTTAGTTACAGCTCCAGACGTCCGCGCTGCCATGCACTTTGGAACAAACCGATAAACTCAAGGACTGGCCCACCTTCTGTTCTACATATTTATGAAGTGCTGGTACTGCCTTTTTGGAAAAAAAATTACGGCTTGGAACTCTCCATCTCGGCTCGACACAAGCCATAAGTTCTCTGAACGGTGCAGCGTCCACCATTTGGAAAGGGAGGGACTGCAGTACCAACAACTTGGACAGGAGCACGGTCAGCTGCTGCTCCTTAGGATGGTTGGACGCATACTGTTGTCTCTTTGCAATCGCCTCGCTGAACGACTGCTGGCGCCATGAGTAGCGAGGAGCGGGGAGCTTCTGGACTGGGAGATGATGGCAAAGAGAAACAGCTCCCTTCTGCAGAGGCGGTGGAGCCTTGACTGGCTGCAATGGCATGCGTGCCACTGGCCGCTGCTGCTGCTGCTGTTGCTGTGGCGGCAGGATGGACCACCACATCGGGAGCCACGTTTTTTCCCAGGCCACCGGATGGTGACGCTGCATGTGTTGACGCAGGGCCGTGGTGCCAACGTTAGCTCCCTGGCCACGCTTCACTTTCTGCCTACAGATTCTACATATATCCATATTTGGCTCCTCTGGTGTCTTAGAAAAAAACTGCCACAACCGCCGAGTATCGATTTTCCCGCCAACGCTCCGCACGTGTGCTACTACTGCCGCTGCCTCGCTGAGCCCTGTGCCGCTACTTTCTTGGACCTGCAAAGTGGGTTTTTTACCCCGTGGCTGCTTGGCTCCCGACCTCACACTGCTGCTATCCTGCTGACTAAACGGCCACACGACCCACTTGCTGGCTGCGCCGCTGCCTGACGCGCAAGCTGACGCCCTCTTCTCCTTACGATAATGAAGCCCTTGCCTCACCCGGCTCCCAAGTGCGGTCGGCTACATCATCATCTAAATTTGTTTAATCGTCACAGCTGTCCTCTCACCGGTCTTGGTATGCAGAGGCTGACCCTCACAACATGACCTCCCATGCCACTCTCACATCTATACTTTGCCGCCTACTGCAAGAAGCAGGCGATATTGGCCCCATTTCTTCGCTGCCAAGTAGCTGCTGACTACCCTCCTCAAATTGTTCATCCTGACCACAGACCACATAGTAGATCTCTGGCTGAGGGAACTGGATGGGACAGAGACGGGTTGAGGACAGGTGAGGGCCGCTGACCCGCTCCCGGGGCCCCGGGCCAATTAAGGGTTGTTTTCCTGACTTTCCCCACCGACTCTTGGGGGGGGTTTTGTCAATGCCCATCTGGGGGGAAGTGGATGAACCTAAAAAACCCAATTTCAAAACCCCTTTTGAGGGCGGGTCAGCACACGCGCCCGAATGCCCAGGGGCATTTTGGGGGCCCCCCAACCGAGTGACCCCTGCTGCGGACCCCCCCTTGCTGTGCTGGGGACCTGGGCCTGCTCCAGAATTTTTTGGGGCCACGGGCCACTCGCAGGTGAAGACCCCTGCCCCCCTCTCTTCAACATACTGTTTGTTCTAAAATGAAACAACACAGTTTGATGAGGAAATCTTATATGAAAAATACCACCCTGAAATTTAAAACTCCAAAAAAACCCAGTAACAAGCTTGGGAACCCTTTTGGATATAAATTGCCTCCAAAAAGGGGCCAGAAAAATTTACTTGTATGTGTCTTTTTAAAAACAATGTGTTTTTTTACTAAATGTAAGAGCACAAAGGGGGTTTAAAAAAAACCTTTCCCGGATATAAATTTTATGCTGCAGGAAAAATTTGGTTCTTTGGCGGTGAAAAAAAGGGTTTTTTTATTGCCCAAACAACAGCAGAACAACGCTTAATTAAAACCCCTGGAGAAAATTTTGCGCAAAAAAATTGAGCGGGCCAAAAATTAAGTTTTTTTTGGAATATAAAAAACACTGTTTTTTTTATTTTAATAAAAAGGGGGGGGGGGGGGGGGGGGGGGTAAACGGTTTTAGATAACCCTTGGATTTTTAAAAAGTGCTTGAGCAGATGGGCATTAAAATGAAAAGCAGCTCCAGTGGACGCACATTTAATTTCAAAACCAATACCCCAAAAAAATCAAAATTTAAGAACGTAAGAAAAAGCAGCCTCTAGACAAGCGGGTGACACCCCCCAGAAATCCCTATAAAAAAAATCAATTTTTCCCGTAAGAGCTATCAGCCGCGGCAGAAACCCTTTTCCCTGCCGTACAGTGAAAAGGAAAGTGTGAGCTCCCAGCCGGGGCGCCCGGAAATTTTATAGTCGGTTACGTTTACAGAAACCGGCTGGTTTTCTGATTGGCTTCATCCCACACCTGTAAAGTAGCTATGCCCCTTTTTTCCTCCCAGATGCTTTGGGCCCCCTTTAACCAGGGGCTGTATTTTTTAGGTCTTTCTTCCCCCCTAGGCACTAAAACCCCAGTACCCCCAAATTTAAATAATTACATACCTTCCCCTTTTATATTAAAGCCCTACCCCTTTTACAAAAGCCACCCCATAAGACCCTGTAACGGCCCCAAGAAGAAAGCTAACTGAAGGGTTTTTCCGTCACCCCCCGCTTTCCCAGGGTGTTGGGGAACCAATTTAGCATACAGGATAGACTTGGGGATGCCCCCCACCGTGGCCCGCACCCCAAAACCATTGACTTCAAAACCCAAAAAAAGCCACACTGCAGCTTAAAAAGGGGGAATGTCCCCCAAAATTTTATTTTTCAAATCCAAACCCTGCTCCATAATTTCCTTTCTCTTTGACATTTTTAATTTTCGGGATTGTAGATTTTAGTTTGTCATAATCATAATCATGTACAGACGACCTACATTCTCAACATAGCAAAAAAATCAGCGTTCATTTTCCCAGAATGTTCTAAGAAATGAAGGCGGTGGTGGTGGGGGGAGGAGGGCAGGGAAGACACTGGGGTCCCTGCCTTCACAGTGGACGGGTCTCATAGTTAGATGGAAGGTCTAATAAGATTATATAGGTGAGATGGCCAGGTGGTCATACATCATAACAGCCTAAGGCTGCTCTCACACAGTGTCTTTTTGATTCGTTTGTTAATTTGTTTTTTAGTGTGAAAAGGCGGGGTGATTAATACTGTACATTGCGGGCTGTTCAAAAATCTTTATTTTTGTGCAGTAATGTACAGCATCAATTGTTGTACCGACCTACACAAAAAACACACATTAACAAACGCATCAAAAAGGCCCTGTGTGAGAGCACCCACAGGCTGTTATGCTGCATGACCACCTAGCTCTAAGAGGTGCCGCCCTAGACACCCGCCTATATGATACCTATATACACATCACATGAGTGCCCTATATGATACTGACACCTATACAACACATCACATGACACACAGCTCCATATAGTCTAATACCTCCTATTATATGAGAGACAGCTCCATATAGTCTGATACCTCCATTAAAATGATAGACAGCCCATAAGTCTGATACCTTTATTATATGACAGCTCCATATAGTCTGATACCTCCTGTTATATGACAGACAGCTCTATATAGTCTCATACCTCCCATTATATGATAGACAGCTCCAGACAGTCTGATACCTTCCATTATATAATAGACAGCTCCATACAGTCTGATACCTCCAATGATTTCACACTCCATATGGTCTGTACCTCCTAAATTTTATGATAGAAAGCTCCATATAGTCTGATACCTCCCATTATATGATAGACAGCTCCATATAGTCTGATATCTCCCATTATAAGATAGGCAGCTCCATATAGTCTGATACCTCCCATTATATGATAGGCAGCTCCGTATAGTCTGATACCTCCTATGATAAGACAGCTCCATATAGTCTTATACCTATAACATGTTCCCCTACCTTCCCCCATCCTCCCACCATTCCTAATATCTCTCACTCACATTTCCCCTGCCTCCACTGCCCACTCACGTTTCCCCTGCCTCCACTGCCCACTCACGTTTTCCCCTGCCTCCACTGCCCACTCACATTTCCCTGCCTCCACTGCCCACTCACGTTTCCCCTGCCTTCACTCCCCAGTCACGTTTCCCCCCAGTCACATTGCACCTGCCTCCACAGTCACATTGCACCCACCTGCCTCCCCAGTCACATTGCACCTGCCTCCCCAGTCACATTGCACCCACCTGCCTCCCCAGTCACATTGCACCTGCCTCCCCAGGCACATTGCACCCACCTGCCTCCCCAGTCACATTGCACCCACCTGCCCACAGTCACATTGCACCCACCTGCCTCCCCAGTCACATTGCACCTGCCTCCCCAGTCACATTGCACCCACCAGCCTCCCCAGTCACATTTACCCACAGTCACATTGCACCTGCCTCCCCAGTCTCATTGTACCTGCCCCCACTCCCCAGTCACATTGCACCCACCTGCCTCCCCAGTCACATTTCCTCCCAGTCACATTTCACCTGCCCCCCACTCCCCAGTCACATTTCACCTGCCCCCACTCCCCAGTCACATTGCACCTGCCCCCCACTCCCCAGTCACATTTCACCTGCCCCCCAGTCACATTGCACCCACCTGCCTCCCCAGTCACATTTCCTCCCAGTCACATTGCACCTGCCTCCACTCCCCAGTCACATTTCACCTGCCCCCCACTCCCCAGTCACATTGCACCGGCCCCCACTCCCCAGTCACATTGCACCCGCCCCCCCCACTCCCCAGTCACATTGCACCTGCCCCCCCACTCCCCAGTCACATTGCACCTGCCCCCACTCCCCAGTCACATTGCACCTGCCCCCACTCCTCAGTCACATTTCCCCCACCTGCCTCCCCAGTCACATTTCCCCCAGTCACATTGCACCCACCTGCCTCCCCAGTCACATTGCACCTGCCCCCACTCCCCCGTCACATTTCACCTGCCCCCCCACTCCCAGTCACATTTTCCCCCCCGTCACTTTGCACCCACCTGCCTCCCCAGTCACATGCACCTGCCTCCCCAGTCACATTGCACCCACCTGCCTCCCCAGTCACATTTCCCCCCAGTCACATTGCACCCACCTGCCTCCCCAGTCACATTGCACCTGCCCCCACTCCCCAGTCACATTGCACCCACCTGCCTCCCCAGTCACATTTCCTCCCAGTCACATTGCACCTGCCCCACTCCCCAGTCACATTTCACCTGCCCCCCAGTCACATTGCACCTGCCCCCACTCTCCAGTCACATTGCACCCACCTGCCTCCCCAGTCACATTCCTCCCAGTCACATTGCACCTGCCCCCACTCCCCCGTCACATTTCACCTGCCCCCAGTCACATTTCACCCGCCCCCCACTCCCCAGTCACATTGCACCTGCCCCCCACTCCCCAGTCACATTGCACCTGCCGCCCACTCCCCAGTCACATTGCACCTGCCCCCACTCCCCAGTCACATTGCACCTGCCCCCCACTCCCCAGTCACATTGCACCTGCCCCCACTCCCCAGTCACATTGCACCTGCCCCCACTCCCCAGTCACATTGCACCTGCCCCCCACTCCCCAGTCACATTTACCCCAGTCACATTGCACCCACCTGCCTCCCCAGTCACATTGCACCTGCCCCCACTCCCCAGTCACATTTCACCTGCCCCCACTCACCAGTCACATTGCACCGGCCCACCCTCCCCCCCTTCCCTCTCCTCCCCTCTCCTCCCCTCCCCCCTCCGATTCACTTACCTGTCCTGCAGAGTGGGAGGCCTCCGTCTGCCTCTCTTCAGCGCCGTCCGTGCGCTTTCTGAGCGGGAGGGCCCCCGCTGCTCCGCTCTCTCTCCCCGGCGGGGGCACTTCGCTCTTCGGGGGCGGCGCGCGCTGTGAGGAGAGGGGGGAGGGGCAGTGCCGACCCTCCTTCCCAGAAGCGCAAACGCGCTGCGTCACTTTAAGAGACAGGCACCATCAGTGCAACTTGCTGATGCTGCCTGTCATTTCAAAAGGAGCGCCGGAAGGGAGAGTGGTATGTCCCTACCGGCGCTCCGTTGTCCGCGGCCGCTCTGCGATAAAAAAAAATAATAAATAAATTTAAAAAATCCCGCCGCTGCCACCAATGATAAACTCAGTAGCGGCGGCGGCAACCTCCGACACCCCCTCTAGGCACGTGCCCACGGGTGCCTAGTGGGAAATACGGCCCTGCATGTAACGCCATGTGCTCGCAGCCATTTTATCAATCAAAAGCACACTTCGTTCACGCGAAATACAAACTTCGACTTTGTTCAGAACCGAAGTTTTCCAGAAATTCTAAACGAATTCCACTTCGTTAGAATCAATTCGCCCATCTCTAGTCATGAATAGTATTCCAGATTTAATATAAACACTGACACTTATGAAGGTCATGCATGATTTCAGAATTAGGGTTAACTATTTGGTGTAATGTAAACATGAGTAAAAATCCCTATGTGTGTTATCATAGTTGCAATACCATTTTTAAGCTACCTCATTTATACATGTAGGTCAGGAGTGTCAACCTCAGCATTATCAAAATGGCTGTTGGAGTGTGGCTAGGGTACATGGGAAGGATTTTCAGAACTATACCATTGCCTGTGAGTTTCTGAATAGAGCAGTGTGGAGGTACATGCCAGAGCTCAGAATCCAAGATGGTGCCACAGCCTCTGCCAAGTGCTGGCTGCATTCTCCTTATGTGTCTGGACCTTGTCCATCCTTTTTTACCATGTCTAAGCTCTTGCGGGGGACATGAAATTGAGTTTGACACATGTAATGTAGGTGATAAATCACAGGTGGACACAGACAGCTGAGGCCCTTGAGCAAGTAGAATATATGGGCTCAGTTCCCGGCTTTGTCGGAGATTGAACCTGAAAGATTTTGTTCCCCTGATGAACCTGTACAGGCAGTCCTCGACTTACGCCATTCCAACTTACATCTGTCCCCTACTTACAAACAGAGACTTATGGGACTTGCTGCCACTTTTATTTTTTTATGTTCCACAGCAGATTGTAGCTGTGGAATAACAAGTTCCAGCATGCCACAGCAGCACATGACGTGAAATCTTCTTAATGGGGGTACAGACCACAAAACAAATGTAAAAACCCTTCCCTGCACTATCCGAAACTAAAAAAATCCTTTTTTGCTGGAGTTACAGTTAATACATGTACCTGTTCCGACTTACATACAAATTCAACTTAAGAACAAACCTACAGTCCCTACTATCCTGTTCACAACTCAAGGACTGCCTGTATATATGTATATTCCATATAGGAATGTGTTGAGACTGTTTATAACTACATGTATCTTAGAGTGTAATAGGCCCATTTAGGGTAGGCCACAGCCACAGGCCCCCTGAGCATGGCGGACCTGGAGTTGTTTTTTTTAACTTTATGCACATCCTCAGAAGAGGCAAAAAAGCAGAGAAAGCGAGGCAAAAAGAGGCAGAGTATAGGAGATATGTACAGTTACATTAGCTGTAGGATGGGCCCCTAAAATAAACTCCACTGGGGGTCCCAGAAACAGCTCAACTGGTGGACCCCTTTAGTCAACGTCACCTCTGGGCCCCATACACCCCAGTCCGACACTGAGTGAGGCCACCATTTTTGGGGCAGTTACTCTCCTTTTAACAGGGTCACCAAAAGGAGACTATAGAGACAGTTTTATGGGCTCCCAGGAGTTACATTTTTAAAGATATGTATCCTTTTGGAAACCTGTCTGGAGGAAACTTTATTTGGCTTTTGATATACAGTGAGTTTATATATCTAGTTTCACTTTTGTGAGTATAATGCCTATTTTGTGGAGTCATTTATTATATATGTGTCACGAGTGGCCCCATGGCCCGATCCGCTGGCTATGGGCGCACCCGTGGTTGGGTTGCGCTGTTGGCCGCGGGTCAGGCTGCGGGCGCACTCTCGGTCCGGGCACTTACTTACCCGCCCGCGCTCCTGTCCTGCCGTCCTCCTCTGCCAGCCGGGGTAATTGATTCATTGCTGGGCGCTGATCCTATATATTGGCATGTCCTGCTTCACTTCCCTGCTGGATCTATGTTGCCTTGAGCCCTAGTGAAAGCTTCTCTGAAGTATGTTCTTGCCTTGTTTCCGATTTCTAGCTACGTTCCCCGACTATGAACCTTCGCTGCCAGCCCTGACCTGCATGCCTGTCCTTGACTACGGTTCTTGTGTGACGATTTGGTACCTCGCCTCTCCTCGGCTGCCACCGCAAGCTAATCGCGTCAGGGGTAGCGACCTGGTAGGACTCCCACCGCAGTAAACCCATCCTACCTTGCGGTGGGCTCTGGTGAATACCGGGAGCTACTTAGATTCCGCTCCCTGGCGTGGCTGTTACCACCACTTGCGGTGGTCCAGAGGAGCCACTACTCCGGCCGTTACAATATGGTTTTTCTGATGTAACAGAGTAAATGATCTTGGGTAAGTTTTGCATCTTCTTGACTATGCTATGTTGTTATTAAGTTCTTGTCTAAGGGATTTTTTTCATATATTTAACTGTAGTTAAAAAAGATTACATTTTAGTTTGTTTTTTTTCTTTGATGCAGTGAGTGTTTATTCTGATCTACCTGGATCATGAATAATAATCCAGATTGATATTTAAGAAGGTCAGCATGTTGGCTTGGTGGTTAGCATTTTTGTAGTCCTGGGTTCAAATCCCACTGAGGACAGCATCTGCAAGGAGTTTGTATGTTCTACCTGTGTTTGTGTGGGTTTCCTCTGGGTACTCCGGTTTTCCCCACACTCCAAAAACATACAGAATTTAGTCTGAGAGCCCCAATGAAGGTGGTGACCAATGTGAATAATGATAATCCGTTCACAGCACCATGGAATATAACAGCACTATATAAATTAAAAAAGATTGTACATAGTGTTATGATTAGGGGTAGCTATTCAAGGTAATGCTATGACATTGCCACCCAACATTTTTATCCATGTAGGTGACATATTCTGGGTGGATACAGACAGCTGAGACCCTTGTACAAAATCAGTATATGGGCCCTTGAACCCAATATCCCATCATAGTTACATAGTTACATAGTAAAGTTGAAAAAAGACACGTGTCCATCAAGTTCAACCAAGGGTGGGGAAAAAGTGGGTGAAGGGAGAGAGAAAAGGACATTAAGCCCAGCCTCACCACTGGTTAATGCCCTGAAACCCACAAGGCAAGAATCAATCTGCTCCAGTGGAGACCCTATCTCTGACCCCAGAGCCTCCACCAGCCAGGATCCAGAATTTTACATAGCTACATACACATTCATATTCTTTAGTGTCAGGTAGTTATCTAAACCTTTCTTGAAGCTCTCTACAGTTCCTGCTGTGACCAGCTCCTCAGGCAGGCTATTCCACAGATTCACAGTTAACACATAGAGAGAATACCTATATGAGTAACAAACCACTAGTGCCTGTTACAAAATACATTAGCCCAGGTATTTACCTGCAGTCCAACAGGCAATAGGAAGATGACAGGGCCCCCTTATGTCCCGGGCGTCTGTACAGCTGCATAAGTTCCAACTATGATATGTAATAAATAATGTAATAACTGGACAGAAACTTAAAGAGTTTGCAGAAGAGGACAAATCAGGATGTAATATTTTGATGCATTTTTTTTTTATTTGGAGAGAAATGTTCTTGAATTTTTTTCTCAGTGGCATGACTAAAAATATAGAAACTATTTCTAGATAGTATAAATTGAAAATATTTTTGTGACAAATAAGTGGACATGTCCTTTAGGTCCTGGAAAATGATAAGTTGCGATCCTGTCTATCAATAATTTCCGAGTGAGCATTTTCCATTTAATACACCAGTCAGTGGAGACGTTTGTCCTTATTTAAATGAAGGCATTGATAACGGCAACATGTGCAATCTTCAAGCAGGAAAATGAGCATTGGAAGTGTGTCCTCACTTCATACTGTAGAAATTATTGCATCAGTGATGAAAAGCATTTTGAAAGCAAGTCTTGATTGGAATATCAGACAGTTTACCTATCACTTCTCAGTGTGATACTTTTCAAACAAATTTCTTGGGATTTTATTCCTTTTAAACTGAATGCAAGAAATATAGCCTGCACAGGAGAGATAATATTGTTGTGGAAAATATCCAGTGGATTAATGTATTTCTTCTGAAGCCAGCAGGAAATTGTGTTTCACTTTGCGCTTGTGAGCTTACCGCGCTTACGTCATGTTAAGAGTGACTTGTAAAATAACAAATAAAGAGCGCGGTAAAGAAAAATCAAAATCAAAAATAAATGCTCAAAATATCTCTCTTCAATCATTCGCCAAAAAATAAAAAGGAAAGAATGATTTCAACCTGGCATCAATACAGTGCAACTTAGATAAAAGTTCATATGGACAATCTATGTATCGAGGATTAAGCCTCCCAAAGGTTTGGCTGAGATGAGTTTTAAGGTTACACATGTAGGGTTTTTGCTGATATTTTATTGACAGATTTTTATCTTGGTTTAAAGAAGATTCACTTGAGGTGATATTTATTCCAAAGTTATAAATATTTACACCACTGTTAGAAAAGTTAAAGTTTCAAAACTTCCATTGTCACATTGAAAAAAAGTTAAGATAATTAAGCTATATTTCAACCCAAAATATATTATTTATCTACACATAAATACAAAGAAGTCAGCACTCACCAAACATAAATTGGCAAACCTATTTATGGCGTGGTGGGAGCACCACGCCATATATAGTGTGTATATTCCTTTTTCTGGCAATATTGTCTGGTATGGGCGCTACATGGACGACCTCCTCTTTGTGTGGGGTCGGGGAGTAGCGTCCATACCAGATTTTGTGAGATACTTAAATAACAATGACGTAAACTTGAGTTTTACATTTTCTCATGATGCATATCAAATAACATTTTTAGATCTACTGTTAACGGGGGATGGTACACAATCAAAGGTTGTCACTTCCCTATTTAGGAAGAAGATTAGTGGCAACACTACTTTAAGAGCAGATAGCTGCCATCCTAGGCACACTATAAATGCTATCCCTTATGGAGAATATTACAGGGTAGTGAGATCGTGTACCAATGAAAAAGATAAGAGAGTGGAAATGAACAATGTTGATACTAGATTGCAAAACAGAGGATATACAAATAAACAGTTACAGACAGCAAGAAGAAAAATAGAAGGATTAACACAGGATATGGTATTGCAAAAGGCTGGGGAAAAACAGAATAAACGGGAATACAGAAAAGGTGTTGTGTTTTCTACATCTTTCAGTAAGGATTATGACATAATAAAGAAGATTTTTTATAAAAATATAAACATCTTAAGACAGGATAATTTATTAGCAGATATATTGGATGACGGTGTACATATGGTAGCCAGACGTGGAAAAACAATAGGGAATGTAATCTCCCCGAGCAATTTAAGGGAAAGAAAAACTAATGTAAGTTGGTTTATCAGTAAAGGGCTTTTTTCCTTGTAATAAAGCACGATGCAGCATATGTAAATATATTGTAAAAACGAACACATTTGAAGGAAGAAATAACAAAATGTATAACATTGAGGATTTCATTAATTGCAAAAGCGACCATATAATATATGTCATACAATGTATACAATGTAATATGTTATACGTTGGAAGCAGTATCCGAAAATTTAAGGTGAGAGTAGCAGAGCATTTGGCCAGTATTAGAAAAGGCTGGAGCGGCCAAACACCTTGTGGAGCAACATGCAGGAGACATGGATAGCCTTCGTTGCTATGCAATAGAAAAGTTAGATAGGCCACCAAGTAGTGGGGACTGGCAACATATGTTACGTATCAGAGAGGCCCGGTGGATTCATATCCTGCAAAAAAGGACACCAAATGGTATGAATCTGAGAAATGATCTCGCCTATATATATTAATTTGCAAGTAAGCTTCCGACCTATAACACAAAACACATGTTATTATATAATAATGCTCTATGAATATAGTGTTTATTTTTACCAGTCTTTTATGTGGAAATGACGTAGGAGAAGGAGGAGGTGGTGTTTCTCATTTCCTTTTACTTATGTATATATATAGTGGATTTAGATGGTGAAGGTTGTACTTTCCGTGATCAAGGGCTTGCACTTGCCCGAAATGCATTGGAGTGTCAGTGTATCCCTTGCTATGAAATAACGAAATAAAGCAGTAGAGAAATGAAGTTTTGAAGTCCGCTGGATCTTGTTATTTTCCATATTATTTATCTACTAAATGGTTTTCTCATCAAGAAAACCTTTTTTTTTTACATTTAATCCAGCTTGACTATTAGCTGATCTCCATAGCATTGGCTTCAAAAAGCCCTGATGACCATCTGTAATCACCAGGAGAATTAACCATAGATAATAAATGTTACACATTGGCCAGTGAAATAAATAGGGGACTATGTAATACAAAGATGGGCTGGGTCTGTCAGAGCGGGAACTGTTTTTTATGTAAGTGGCGTTCCACTTTGGTTAACAGAAGTTTGTGCTATTATTATTATTATTTATTTTAGAGCGCCCTTGGTTCCAGAGCGCTGTACATTCGGGTTGCATACATAACATAGGTCAAACAAGTACAAAGGTGACAAATTAATAACTAACAACTGGTAGAGAAGCAGAGAGGTCCCTGCCCGTGAGGGCTTACAATCTACAAGGAAGGTGGGGAGAGACAGAAGGTGAGGGGAGGACATGTTTGTTGGTGGTGTAGGTGCAGTGGGGTTGTTGCAGGTTATAGGCAGTGCTGAAGAGATGGGTTTTCAGGTTGCTTTTGAGGCTAGGGAGAGTGGGGGAGAGTCTGATGGGGCAGTGAGTTCCAGAATATGCAGGGACACCCACTTTATGATGGCCATACGTTCTAATAGGGCATACCAGATTCCGCAGTTTTCATTCCAGCTACTAAATCTAATAGGATGATACCTCATGTTCTGTAGAGAAGCAAAAAAAAGCAGCCTTACCAAAAATAAAAAAAAGAAATATTTAGTCAGTACACGATGGTTCTTGTTCTGTAGAGATCACTTCTTATGGGTGCTTTCACACAGCGCAGTTTTTGGTGCAGTTTTAACTGTGCTCCAATTATCTGCCTTTATGACCACCAAGCTTTGTTCACTTATCTAAACTGTTTGGAAAGTGAGTAATCAATAAGCGTGTTTGTAATCCAAAAGACTTCAAACACAGTCATTGATTACTTACTTGAAAAACCTTTCTGAACAATTTAGACAACTGAAAGAAGCTTGCTGGTAATAAAGACAGTTTAATTGGAGCTCAGTTAAAACTGCACTAAAACTGTGCTGTGTGAAAGCAGCCTATCATTCTCTTTATTATTGCATTCAGGATTACAATGGAAGGTAACCGTCATGGCTGGTCCCGTGCCCCGCAGGTCGGGTTGCGGGCACAGCCGTGGCTCCCCTGTTCCCCCTGCTTCGGGGACGAGTGGCACTGTGGTCCGCATGTCGCTCCCCCGTGTGTACTAGCTTACCTGACCACGCTCCAGTCTCCTCTCACTCCTTAGCTGGCTGCTGTGCACGCTACCACCCTCTAGGGTGCGCGCGGCAGCTCTCTGAGATTCAAAGGGACAGCTCACCGGTAATTGGCTAATTGCCAGCCACTGACCCTATATAACGGTACCGCCCCTGACTTGTCCTTGCCGGATCTATGTGTGCCCTGTGCCATAGAGAAAGCGTTCCTTGTGCGTTCCTGACCTCCTGCTACGTCCTCCGACTATGAACCTCTGCCGCCTGTCCTGACCTTATTTCCTGTCCACGACTACATCTACGTCTCACGATTTGGTACCACGCTCGCCTATGGCTGACACTCCAAGCAAGTCACGCCAGTGGAAGCGACCTGGTAGTTTCCTGCCGCAGCAAGTCCATCCTGCTTTGCATCGGGCTCTGGTGAATACCGGGTGCTACTTAGACTCCGCTCCTTGGTACGGCTTACACCATCGCTTGCGGTGGTCCAGAGGATCCACTACCACCTGTTGTAACAGTAACATATGATGTACGATTCACAACAGGTGAAGATCACAACTTATCCACTCCCTCCTTGCCTAATTGTTTCTTCCCAACTCACAGTGCAAGCCCAGAAAACTCTTCCATAGAAATCAATGAGTCATATACACAGGCTCAAAAAAATAGCTCAGGTAAGACGGCTGCCCCATAATCATATACAGAAATTGAAAAAAAATTGGCAATTGGAAAATGAAAACAACTAAGACAGGTATGTACTATTGATAATGTTGACTGTACTCACTGAAAGTCTTTATACAATAAGTGATATTTTGTCTATTTCTTGTGAATGAAAACCTCTACTTTATCATGGAGATTAATAAGTGGTCGCCAATGACACATCCCTCTTATCAGCAGCACCTAGTAGCATAAATAGAATTTTGTAATCACCTAGGGATCCGTAAAGAGTATCTTCTACGTACATTTTCTATTTAGGACAAACCAGGAGTAACCTTCCAACAGCAAAACATCAATTGAACCTCCTCCTATAGCCATTAAGCAACACACTTTTACATGTTCTTATAATATGGAATGATCAGACTTGGTTGGAAGGATAAAATGTTACAATAAAAATTCCATGAAAAAAATGGTTTTTTTATGTGTAATAAAAACCTTCCCTGAGTGATCAATTTAAAAATGGAAATCAATTCTGTTTTACATGAACCCCAGATTTTGGCACACAGTGTGCAATATTCTTGTGTAGAGATAAATCCATAAAAACATATTATACCTGGGATGGAATCACAGTTTGTAATCACTGGCGACACGCCCAGGCTGCAGGAGATGAGAGTTTAAATGCTCGGTGACAGATCCATCCTTCATTAAATCTCTGTGAGCAAGACATTATCCTCCTGTGAATCATGGGGAAAAATGGATGTTGTTGCTGGCGTTCATTGTAACAGATGTGTAAATTAATGGTGATGCATAGGGCATGCTGTTTTGTAATGTTCATGTGAGAGATCAATATTGGAGTCTTAAGTGGACTGTTAATTCAGAAATATGAACATTTGAGACTGATCCTAATTTACCATTCACATATACAATATACACATGAATAAACACGTATTTGCTGTTTAATATTCTCATATAACGTATGGGAAATGCAAAAGTGCTATAGAAAATCCATTAAACGGCAAAACCTCTTAAACATGGTCCCTTAAAGTAGAAAATCGACATGTAGATGTAGCAAGGTTTATTTTACAGAGATATCTTACTGCATTATGTTATCTGATCTTAGATCACAACAAAAGCCATAAAAAGTTGAAGTTTTCTGTGGAACAGTATTTTAGTGCGTTAATTGTCAAGTTAAGCTTTGATTCATCTGAACATAGAATACCAGGGCAAATTAACCCGCAAAATATGTATGGTCTATAGTAGGTCAGGAGCACTCTTGTCAAAGTGGGTTTTTCGTCAGAGATTTTTTAAGTCATGTGAAGGAATTCATGCAACCATCAAGGAACATAAGGGCTCATGCTGATCTACTTCATATTTTAAAGTGGTTTTACCAGCTCACAAATTTTAAAAGGATACATCATAGCTGTGTGATAGATGTGGGCCCTACCTTTGGAATCTACACTTATATCAAGAATGGGCCACCCAACAGTTTCCGTGAAGAATGGAGACGTGGCCAGAACTCTCCCAAGTGATAATTTATGGCATATACTATCAATCTTCCACAAATGTGCTGAAAACCCCTTTAAATTGGAAGAACTTTAGTAACCCCAATTAGAATACTAAAATACTGATTTCAGATGTTAGAGTCATGGTGAAGGCATCTGCTATTTAGCAAATGCTCCGCTTCCATTTCAGGAATACTTTCTAAAAGCCATTTGAACATCATCTAATTCTTACATACTCTACTATTAAATTACTGATGATTTAACCTTCTCATGAAATGGCTAATCTCCTGAAATATATATAGAAAAATTCCTTATATATTTCTCATTTTTTAATATAATATATCACAGATCAAATGAGAAGAGGATTTAAGGAGACTTGCTTTGATTTTGTTTCATTTCTGATTATTGTGTTTTCTACAATTGGTGTTTCTTTTTTTTTTTAAATGTATGTCCTTGAGGAGGTTTTCTTATCTCATATATTTATGACATATCAATAGGATATGCTATAAATATCTGATAGAAATCGCACCTATTTCAAGAATAGGCCCCTAAAAATTTGTGGCTCTGAACAGAGAAAGGCTTTCCATTTACTTTGATGGGAGCTATAGCAAAATGTAACCATTCAGCCGTAATTGTAGTTTATTTTGAAATGAATGAAGAGTAACCTTGCAGCCACATCTCCATTCTGAACCAGGAGTTTAGGGGAGTCTTTTTTAGATAGGTGCAATTTCAAAAGGTGAGACCCGAATCTGATAAATAGCATAGCCTATCAATATGCCATACACGTGCGAGATGTTAGTACCCCTTTAAAGGTTTTGTCCAGTAAAAAAATATATATTCCACTGGGGCCAGGGTGGTAAAAAACAAGGTGATTCACTCCTCTTGGCTTCTAGGTTCTGTCCCAAGACAGAGTAGAGGCTCACCCTCCATTAACTTACAATGGAGTACAAGCCTCTCCTGTGTGTCAGAACCAGAACTCGCAAGTCGGGAGGAACAGATTGGCAGGAGCTCGAAACCGATAGTGGTGAGGAACCGCTAGGTAAATATAATTTTTTTTTCTTTTTTGGACCACGCTGACCCTAATGGAATATAATTTTTTTTCATGGACAGCCCCTTTAAATTGACTTTGTAAAAGTTCATTACTCTAATATTTTAACCATCATAAGCTGGATGGATCCAAAATCCAAAAAAGATAAGTTCAAACTATCAATTAAAAGAGGGCAACACATGGGTTTCAATCAGTTTCTTATTTAGTTTGTACAAGTAAAAAATCCAACTCTGAATGTCACTGGTTGCCCTATTCAGACTTTTTTAATAATCGGGAAAACACTTCCATTATTGGATTATGCTTCCTACCATAAAGTAGACAACGCTTAAATCTGTAACAATTGAAACAAATCACACACCTTTAATTATACAGCTTTAAGATGTTAGTAATATGAGCGTGTTTCCACTTAGATGGATATTCATGATAAGATTAGTCAACTATCACATAATAGATGCACAAGTGAAAATTCCATTTGTATCCTAGCAACCGTTAGCTTGATTAAGCAAACATTTATCTGAGGCTGGGAAAAAAATCCTTATTTTCATATATATTATCTTGCCAGTCAGTATGGGTTTCATAAGACATATTTACATAGTGTTTTGAGTTGGTTTAATAGTGCCATGTGCAAGGAGAGTGAAATAGGGTAATTACCAAAAGCAAGTACCCCATTGTGACTGTGTGTTACTCTCCTTGTCACCAAGTTGGGAATCTGTTATTTTCTCCTAAGATGCTGCTGTGAAATAGTACTGCATTATTAGTACAGGCAGTCCCCGACTTACACTGCTCCGACTTACATCTGTCCCCTAGTTAAAAATGAAGTCTTATGGGACATGCTGGCGTAGTTCCATGTTCCACAGCAGAAAGTAGCTGTGGAATGACAAGTTCCAGCATGCCACAGCAGTACATGAGGTGAAATCTTCTTAACAGGGGCACAGACAGCAAAACAAATGTAAAAACCCTTCCCTGCACTATCCAAAACTAAAAAATAACCCTTTTGTGCTGGAGTTACATTTAATAAATGTACCTGTTCCAACTTACATACAAATTCAACTTAAGAACAAACCTACAGTTCGTAACCCGGGGACTGCCTGTAGTATGTTGTCTTCATGTGGTTTCTATGCGGCAATGGGAACTTCCACACTCTTGTGTCATGGCAACTGCCATGATTAGTGATCAAAAAGCAGCTAAAAGTAGCTCTACTTACCTACAGTAATCATCTGGTTATTAGGATGGCTTCATTGCAGGAAGGAATTGTTAAGATTTTAGTTAACACTCCTTAAGGACACAGTCAGCTTTGACCTCCCTAACAGAGCCCCATTTTTGAAATCTGACATGTGTCACTTTATGTGAGAATAACTTTTTCACACTTTTACCTATCTATGTGATTCAGATAATGTTTTCTTGTGACACATTGGGGGACGTGTATGAAAACTGTTTAGGTCTAAAACTCACTTTTCTGCCCATATGTTACTATGGGCAAAAAAGTGAGTTTTAGACCTAAATAGTCCAGTTCTGAAGTGTTTTGAGGGGCCTGTACATTAGATACCAATATAAATGACTTCATCTAAGAAACTGCACCCCTTAAAGTATTCAAAACAGGATTTAGGAAGTTTATTAATCCATTAGGTGTAAAGCAAAGTGAAGGTGAAATTTCAAAATATAAATTTTTTTGCAGATTTTCTATTTTTATCCATTATTCACTGGAACAAAGTAGATGTGACCAGATAAATGAATCTCAACAATAATTCCCCAGATTCTGCCATTTTCAGAGATATCCCATATGTGGCCCTAGTGCGCTATTTGGCCCAACCACAAGCCCCAGAATAGGAGGAGCACCTACTGGACTCTGAGGTCTCATTTTCATTACAATTTTTTTAATCGGTTTGCAGACGCTCTGTGGTGCTAAAACTTAATAAATAAAAAAAAATAGATCGTAGTCAGCTCACCTAGTATGTTTGCTACTGCAGGGGAATGCCCGGATTAGATTGAATCTAGATCTCCAGTAAGTAGGAAAACAACGAAAAGAAAGGTATCCAGCGTGCACTTACTGCAGTCCAATGTTAAAACGTTCCAAGCTTTATTACAAAAGTATTAAAAGAGAATTACATGAATGGCAGAAACAATCGCATCAGAGCCGACGCGTTTCGGAGTATCCACTCCTTATTCATGGCATGAAGACATGACATAAAAACTCCATTTAAATATCTAACTTAATAGCCATGTGACATATCACATGACATCTGTCACATGATCGGGATATAAATACACTGATAAAATGTAACAACTAACTATTATCAGCAAACAAGAAAAGCGATATGTTCTCTTTAATAATGACAAATAAGATCATGACGTTTGTTCAAACCCTCGTGCAACCTAGTTCCTAGCTGAAATATCCACCACGCCTCACGTGCCAACAACTTGCTTCTATGGTTACCACCTCTAGTTGGTTTACTAACCCTTTCAATACCCTGAAAGTTGAGATGAGTGGTATCTCCGGCATGAACCTCGTGGAAATGTCTAGACACCATTGAAACACCTACTGATAGAGGTTTCCTAGCATCAGACATATGTCTGCGAATGCGGGTTTTTAAAGTACACATGGTGCAACCAACATATTGCATCTGGCATTCGCCACAGGTAATCAAATAGACTACAAATCGCGAGTTGCAATTTATATATGATGTCATCTCAAAATGGATATTTTATGAAATGGAAAGAAAACTTTTAGAAATGCACACATGTTTACATACCATACATTTGGCGTGACCGCAACTGTACATTCCTTTGTTCACCAACCAGCATGCATTGGATGATTCATCTTTGGATTTAAAAAGGCTAGGGGATAAAATGGATCTGAAAGTCCTACCTCTCCTGGCAACAAATTGTATATTCTCTTCAGTTATTATTGGTCACGACATCATATATAAATTGCAACTAAGGGGTGCATATGAAGCTTTGATCACTTTTTATTAAAGGTTTTGTGAGGTGTTTTGATAAAAATACAGCAAACCGAGTGTTTTTTATTTTTATTTTTTACAGTGGTCACCATAAATGACATGCTAGCTTTACTCAGCAGGTCAATATGATCTTCAGATCACTAATACAATAGAGATCAGTACATAGCAAAAATGCTATATACTGGTCTCCATGGCGACTGTCAATCACAATGACATCATAGACAGCCCGGAAGTCTTTCTCAGGCACACAGGCTGTCAGGCAAGAATGCAGCAGCTGCTGCTGTGATGGAAACAGAAGGAGACCTGTGTCTTTCTCTTAGCTGCTGTGATTGCAATTGATCACGGCAACTAAGGAGTTTTAGAGTTTGCACGATCCCCAGGACGTCAGTTTAAGTGCATTAGTGTTAACCCCTACACGACTTACGTCCAATATCCTGAAGGGTTTAAGGGGCTCCCCCATTTCAGATATTGATGACATATCGCTTGAATATACCAGTGTCAGGTAGGTGCAGATCCCACCTCTGAGCATGCTGCCCGGCTGAACTTAGAACTCCCATTCATTTTAATGAGAGAGTCCCAAAGGTGGGCCTCATCTATCTGACATTGATGGAATACCCTAGTGATATGCCAGCAATGTCTGAAATGGGACAACCTCTTTAAGATTGTGCTACATGTTAGAAAACTTCTACAGCTCTAAGGGCAACATGTCAGAAAAGAAGAGCACCACACCAGTTTTAAGGTACATTAAATGAGTGTATAGTGCACCTGAATGAATGAACCTGGCGCACTACAAACTATACAATCTAGAGTGTGGTATTCCGTGAATAGTATAATTGATGCACATATTCTTTAAGCATAGCATATCATTGCTAGCATTTTTGGTGCACCTACTTTAGGCACATTCAAATGTGTCATGCCTGGTGTTTAATGTGCCTACTTTTGGTGTATTACAGTTCATTTATATAGAGAACAGGGCGTCAACATTTTTGGGGGCGCTAAATATACCAAAAAAAAAATGCCGCAGCCCTACTGTTTTTTTTTGTGTAATGTTGTAACATCCGCTCTGATGAATAGCATATATTAGTCCCAGTTCACATCTGCATTAAGATGCAAAAATTATTTTAAAAAAAATTCACAACATGAAGCTTTTATTTCTTTTCAAATGACAGACCCCATGAGAGAAATCCAATGAACCACTTTATAATCAATCAGGTGCCGCTACTGGCTATCATTAAATACCGTGTTTCCCCGATAGTAAGACACCCCCGATAGTAAGACGTAGCGGTGTCTTAGGGAGGTCGCCTAATGTAAGACGTACCCCGAAAGTAAGACGTAGCGCGGCCTGATGACGTCACTGCCTGTGCCGGGATGAGCGCGCGGGAGGCCGGAGCAGCGAGGAGGCGGCGCAGCGCGGGAGACGGAGCAGCGGGGAGCCAGGTAAGTGTTTTTCTGCCTACAGCTGGCCCTATACCTGCCTACAGCTGTCCCTATACCTGCCTACAGCTGGCCCTATATCTGCCTACAGCTGGCCCTATACCTGCCTACAGCTGGCCCTATACCTGTCTACAGCTGGCCCTATACCTGTCTACAGCTGGCCCTATACCTGTCTACAGCTGGCCCTATACCTGCCTACAGCTGGCCCTATACCTGTCTACAGCTGGCCCTATAACTGCCTACAGCTGGCCCTATACCTGCCTACAGCTCGCACTATATCTGCCTACAGCTGGTCCTATACCTGCCTACAGCTGGCCCTATACCTGTCTACAGCTGGCCCTATACCTGCCTACAGCTGGCCCTATACCTGCCTACAGCTGGCCCTATACCTGTCTACAGCTGGCCCTATACCTGCCTACAGCTGGCCCTATACCTGCCTACAGCCGACCCTATACCTGTCTACAGCTGGCCCTATACCTGCCCTATATAAGACATACCCCGAACGTAAGACATAGTGGGACTTTTGGGGGTAAAAAGAATGTAAGACGCTGTCTTACTATCGGGGAAACACGGTAGATCCACCACTGTTATTTTCATCTTCCCTATGGTGGAACCGAAAAATGGAAATACTGTTACAATGCAGGTGTGAACCAGACTTAAAATTGTGTCTTTGTGGCATAAAAAGTAAATAGTGGAGCAGTTAGTAAGTTTCAAGAAGTGTATAGATAGTTTTTTAAAAGATGCAACACATTAGTATGTTTTACCAAGTATGCTCAAAGCAGATGTCAGTCCGGACATTCTAATTTTATGGTGTGACAATTTGAAAACACAGCAAGACTTGAAACATTCAGCACCATCACCGTATCAGGCAAATGAACGTCTGTTTAAAACGTTATTACATTTTATTAAAACATTTACAGATGCATGCTATAAGATGTCAAGACAATAAGGAATATTCGTAGTATGCTATCTCCAATGCAACACAGGTTTAAATAGTCATGGGAGACGGTCTGGTAGTACTCCACCCCCACTTTATTTTTCTATCCAAATTTAACCCTTTCTGGTTGACAACTAAAGTAGTTTTGCTAAAATTTAAAAAAGGGAATATCTTAATGCAAACATATCAACGACAAACCTAATAGTATCAACAGAGTAAAAATAGAATTAAGTATAATTATAAATTACTACCCAGATTTACAAAACTTACCTATTTAACTCATATGTTGCTGTTTGTTGAAATACCAATTCATCACATAATTACTGCTGGTACATAATATCTTGGCGCATGTTTAGTCGCCCTGGTTGTCTTGTCCCCAGCACATAAATTCATTTGGCTTCTCGACTTAAAATATTTCTTCGTAAGTCCCCCCCATGGCCCACAGGAGAGTAGGGGAAACCCCTGGTGGGCTTCTGGTTATGGTGGGCCCTGACCCGTGGCAGGCCTGGGGCTGCTTTTTAAAGGAAGAGGCAAAGAAAGAGAGGCAAATTGCAAGAGGCAGAGTACGTGCTTTCACATACAGTAGCTGAAAGATGGGCCCCAAAATTAGCTGCAGTCGTGGGCCCAAAGAATCAACTCTACTGGTGGATAGTGGCACCTCCGGTCATAACTGCACCTTTCCACAAGATGTGTCCAAATAACTCAGGAACCCTGCTGTTGTGATTGGTAGGGGGCTCAGTGGTCGGACCTCCACCAATCAGACACGTATCCTGTGGAAAAGCTCTAAATTGTAATTTTTAGAAACCCCTTCCAATCAACATATTCATATTATGAATGTTGGAATGCATGTGGATATATATGGATATAGTGTCATTAATTTGTTAGGACATTTAATTTTTCAAATCTTGGGTAACCTCGCTCCACATATGATTTTGTTTAGAGTTAGTCTAAAAGAAATGTGAAACTGTATTAACAGCAGCGACTGACAGTGATGGTCACAATTAGGGTTAGATTCACCCAATGAAACATGCAATATCCAATCTGTTCATGTAATTAACGCAGCCAAACACAAACAAATGACAGGATTTTAATTAAATACATTTTGACTTAATATTCTCTTTGTTTTGACTGTGTTTATAAATATCTGATAAAACACTACCGCTGTTTCATAACAGCAAGCCATCTATAAAAAGTGAGTACACTCCTCAGTTTTGAAAATATAAAATTTGTATTATATCTTTTCATGGGTCAACACCCTAGATATGACACTTTGATACAATGTAAAGTAGTCAGTGTACAGCTTGTGTAACAGTATAAATTTGGTGTGCCCTCAAAATAACTCAATACAGACATCAATGTCTAAACCACTGGCAACAAAATTGAGTGCACCCCTAGGTCAAAATGGATTTGCTGTTTTCCCTACCTGGTGTCATATGACATAGTTAGCGTTACAAGGTCATATGTGACTGGGCAGCAGGTGTGTTAAATTTGGTATTATCACTCTCACACTCTCTAATACCGGTCACTGGAAGTTCAACATGGCACCTCATGGCAAAGAACTCTCTGAGGTTCGGAAAAAAAGAATTGTTGCTCTACAAGCTGTACACTCAATACATTACATTGTAGCTTCAGTGTTGGCCCATGAAAAGACATAATACAATTTTCACAAAAAAATATACTATTAACAAAAATTGATGGATATTTGGCTTTTGGTTGAAATTTCAGGGTGAACATAAAATTTCTTAAAACTTTTTTAAATGCACTAAATGAGACCATCTCTTAACTTTAGAATGCACATGCCCAACTGTTCAATGTTTCAGTACTTTTTGCACAAGTTGCTGATCTCTAACAAGTAGCTTAATGACAACATTCACAGCAAGTGTTTGATCCCTGAATCGCCCAATACATTTAGGGGATCAAATTGGGATTAAAACAGTTCTCCACATTTTGACATCATGAGACAAAGACATCACCTTGCAATTGATCAACAGTACCTCGCCATAGTGAGGCTTCAAGCCGGATGCTCTCAGATGGAAGTGGCAACTGAACTTAGAGACTCACAGAGTGTCATCAGCAGGTTGCAAAAGATATACAGAGAGACTGAAATAGTCACAGAAAGGCAAAGAAATGGACGTCCTTTGGCCCCATCACACACTGATTACCACTTCATTGTAAACAATGCCCTGCGGAACCGGATGATGAATGCCACAACTCCAAGCACATTTAATGGAGGAGAGACGCAACTAAGTGTCACGTCAAACCATTCATAACCGTTTACATCAGCATGGTCTGTGTGCTACCTGACCAGATCACCAGACACAGGCATCATCATCTTGTGTGGGTCTGGGAACATCTACGCTGGAAGAGGGACCAGTGCTCCTCGATGCTGTTCAGTGATAAAAGTCAATTTGAGCAGTATGACAGAGTATGAGAGTAATAGTACCAAATTTAACATTCACACCCGAGACCTTGTAACACACCATGTAAGGAAAGTGTCAAATTGGGCGTGTACTTACTTTTGTTGCCAGCAGTTTAGACATTGATGGTTGTGTGTTGAGTTATTTTGAGGGCACAACAAATTTACACCGTTATACAAGCTGTACACGGACTACTGTAATTTGTATCAAAGTGTCAGATCTTCAGTGTTGTCCCATGAAAAGATATAATACAATATTTACAACGTGAAGAGCAGACACCTTTAGCATTTCCTTTACCTTTGTCGGGGAAATTAACATACGGAGGATAGTGCACATTTGTTACAGAAAGTATTACAGAATATTAGTTCCAGTCATTTAATTAGCCACAGTAAAAAAAGAGAAAAAAATAAAGACATGGCCGCACATCCACATGCTGCTCATTGATCTAATGCTGCTAAGAAAAAATGTACAAAAATAAACATAAGGTTCTAAGTATACTTTTAGCTAATTTAATTAGCATTACTTTGAAGAAGAATGAAAGGTCAAATTTGCAACTTGAGAATACGCCTTTGCCATTATGGCATGCCGCTTTAAGGATCCTCAGGGTATGATAACGCTCGGCATGTGGTCAAAACATGTGATACCCGAAAATTGCAAGATTCCGCCAGTAATACCAAGGTTTTACCTGTAGAATGATCTAGTCATTGGTCACCATTTGGAGCGGTTTGTTCTTCCCACATACAGTAACTGCAGTGTAAGACCTTTGCACTCGCTCAGTCGTTCCAGAACTAAATGTGCAGCTGTGTGAGTAGGGAACCGGTTGCCAGCATCAGTCGATTCTCCTCTGAGAAGACAGGGATGGTTCCTGTTCCCTATTTTCCAATGTTGGCTGTCATGTGACTGTCGGGGCTCAGTAGCTGCAGATGCTGCAAAATTTTATTAGACCCAGACCAGCTTTTGCAGAATTTCTCTTGTATTTCCTCTCTAATTTGACCAATATATCAGCCCCAGTTACAGGGGAATTCATTAAAAAGAATAAATGAATACAATAAATATAAAAAAATATACAAAAAAAAAAAATAGCATCCAAACCGCAACTTTTAACCCCGGTCCTAATGACCCTAAAACTTAAAATCACATATATAAATATATGAAATTTCTGTGACAGAAAAGTGACACCATAACAAAATTTTTGCTGTTAAAAAATAAATTCACTAAAAAAAGGGATAAAACAGACATTAATTTTTAATTTTTGCTATTTCCCCTCATATTAAAAAAAAGTAAAAATTACATAAAAATAAAGCCTAAAGTATCATGGAAAAAAGGCAAAAAATGGTATAGTGTATAGTGTTCAGACCCTCATGTACTAAAAAATAAAAGGAAAATTCACTGTCAATATATTATTATTTACCAAGAGTCCTAAAAGACATTTTTCATCTGTTCAATCTATTTTAAAGGCAAGATTTTTGAAAGTGGGGTTTACAAAAGTTTTGGTGGCCACAGCAAAGATACCAAAATGCCCAATCATGCAGACATTAACAATTTTTGACATACATTCTAGCATACATTTTTCAATGGGTTAGTGTTAGTATTCCTGTCATACTCCTGGTGGTCTAAAGAGGTTACCAGTTTAAAAACTACTTCGGGTGATCTAAGGTCAAGAAAGAGTATTGATATACTGTACACTTTATGCAGTGGTGCGGCTTAATATCTCATATCCAGGATGGTCTATAGTGCTTTACTGTAGTTTTAATTTGTATTATCATACAAGGTGCAGGATATAATTGTGGTTTGGGGCAAGAAAGTTTATATTGTATAGTTAATTTTATTTAATAAATTGGTCCAGAATTTTGATACAGTTTAATGCTCTGTACTTATGAAGCAATGAAGTGAGGATTTACATTTTGTTAGGACCTCATGCATACAGCTGTATTACTGCTCTTTTCACAGAGAAATGTACTGGGGCGCCCAGGGACATGCCAACGTGGTATAAACGTATAGTTGAGCACATGGGAAATTGCATATTTTTCTATTTTAGACAGTTTTGTATCAATGCTAGCATGGCTAAAGCCCTTTAAGTTCCCCATTAACATTTTACACAATCTGTACATATACAGTATAAATATACACATGAACTTATTGCCTAACATTAACTCTATATGAAACATAATCTTTCTGCCACATAAAAGGCAATTTTTACAGAAGTAATTTTCCTCGCCAAAATTGAATTACCGTTCTCTTTCTTTCTTCATATAAAATTGAAGATACACATTTAAACTAACATTTCCATTAAGCTCTGTGCCTTAATTTAATATAATTGATATGTTTATACATAGATGAATTTGTTCATCAAGTCGTTTGTTCTGCTTTTCAGAGAAAGTCAATAAACAGTAATTTTAGATGTGCTGCTCCTCTGTATTGCATGAAAGACCTTTCAATTGCCTTATTTAGAAATTATTGCAATGTTATTGTCAGTTGTGTGCTGCCGCTCCTTTAAGGTTTCCCTTTAAGCGTCTGGCCGGGGCAGGCTATTTAAACCTCTCCATTTCCTTAGCATGTGCCTGTGATTGCTTTTGTATCCTGGCTATTAAAATTGTTCGGATTGCTATTTGGATTTCTCTGGCTCTGAAATTTGGTTTGTGGTTTGGTGACTCTCCTGGTTTTTGATTTGGTGCTGCGCGCTCTCCTGGTTTGACCTCGGCCTGTATGCCATCGTCCATCTATTTGTTTTCCATTGTGTCTGTGCTCTGTTTGTCCTCTATGGAAATCCCTAAAGAAGCATTTATGCTATCTATCATACATGAAAAAAACTTTGAGATTGTTAGTTCACATGTTTTTGATCAAAAAATTTTTAAGCCACCCACGAACTTACAACATGATCTCAGGGCGGGTGGTCCTACGCTATCTTTACCTCTCAATAGAGCCAAATTCAGGCCTCTCATTGGGTCAACCGACCTCCATTATCCAGAGAGAAAAAAACAAAAAAACACACCAACCTTGCAAGCTGCACTCATATAACAGCCTGTGAAAGTGGGCGGGGGTGCAGGAAACCAAAATGGAGGCATCCCTTCCTCCCTCTATAGATTAAAAGCAATATATGCCAAATACAACGTATAGTTCTGCACAAAAAAACATTTCTGAAAAAACACAATGTGAACCTGGGTGCCACTGGCAGGGTTGCGGCATATATATATATATACACATGCACACCACTACCAGTGGCACACCACTGCAAAAAGGGCAATACATTACATGGAAATCCCTAAAGAAGCATTTATGCTATCTATCATACATGAAAAAGAACTTTTCAGTTTTTTTCCTGTTTGTCATCTGTCTCCTTCCTGTGTTGGCAGTGTTTGGTCAGGAAAAGGCTCCAGTGCCAGGTTGCCTTTGTCGGGGAAGTTGTTCTTCTTAATCAGGGTAAGCCAAGGAAAGATTAGGGCATTACTGACAGTTATGTAGTTTTGCACCCATGGAGAAAGATGGAAGCTTAGCCTGTGTCTGTGGTGTAGTGTGTTGCAGAAAATTATTTTACTTAAAGGGATTTGTCCAAGAGAAGAAAATTCATTTCAAAAGGGGCCAAAGAAAAATAAGTTATACAGCCAAAGCATCTGTTCCTGCTTGTCTCCTTACCACCCAAAAAAAATATTTTGTAGGTTGAACAGGAAATAAATGCAATTGTTCCTTTTTTAGTTTAATTTTTGTTGGAGATTACCTTGAACAGTTTAGCTGACATGTTATCTGTATTCTGCCGGTCAGTAAGTATACGCAAACTAAAAAATACCACCATATGATCACTGAATGTCACCGCTATGTAGTGACTTATACCACCATAATGTTACTGGCCAAACCAGTATACCAAGACCAATATTACCAATAAAAACAATATACAAAAGACCAAATGATACTGCAACATCATGCCCACATATCACCACAATAAAGAGACTCAATAAAACCACCATAGTGTTACTGAATATAAACTATTACACTAACACCACTATTACCACCATACAGTGACCATATAATAATAATAATAATAATAATAATAAAATCTTTATTTCTATAGCGCCAACATATTCCGCAGCACTTTACAAATTCAAGGGTAAACATACAGTCATTACACATTAAAAGTACTTACAAATGAGACACAAGGTGTGAGGGCCCTGCTCGTGAGAGCTTACAATCTATTAGGGTGTATGGGTGAAACATACGGTAAGAAGTGCCAAGTTTACAATGGGCCGGCCATGTTTCATAAATAGGGGGTGGTTTACATGAAAAATGGATGAACCTGCCACCCAGACTGTACATCTATATACAGATAAGTGCCTGTGAGTGCCCAAGTGCAGGGAGTGACAGATGTGTGTGATAGCAGTTAGGCTCTTTAGTCAGTATATTACTTCCATACAGTGCCCATATAGTGGTAGATAGCAGTTGTACACAGGAGCTCTGCAGACTGTATATTACCTCCATACAGTGACCATACAGTGGTAGACACCAGTGTACACAGACTCTGCAGACTGTATATTACCTCCATACAGTGACCATATAGTGGTAGCCACCAGTGTACACAGGCTCTCTATACTGTATATTACCTCCATACAGTGACCATATAGTGGTAGACACCAGTGTACACAGACTCTACAGACTGTATATTACCTGCATACAGTGACCATATAGTGGTATATACCAGTGTACACAGACTCTGCAGACTGTATAGTACCTCCAAGTGATTTCAGTGCAGTTACATCCAGGGACTCACAGGTGTTGTCTGATGATTTGTTCTCTTTCTCTTTTCTTTCTCCATCCTGTCCAGACATCTTCTTCTGGCCACCTCTCATTCCTGCAAAATTTACCACAAAAACGTGTTAGATTTCTCACTTTTCCAGTACCTCTTTACCTATTCCCACCTTTGTACAAACGTCCCATCCATAGCGTCCCTAATGGTAACAATGCCCCCTTTGGTGATAAACATCATAATTGTACCCTAAACATTGAAAATTCCCCCAGCCAATTATAGGTCCCCTAGTTGTGCCAAGAGTAAGTAGGAACACATCCCATATAGTAGGGAGACCCCCCCCCCAAAAAAAAAAAAAAAATAAATAACAATTAGGCAGACAAGTAGGTAGATGCTCCTTTTTATGTGGGTAAGAATATTAGTCAGATAATTGGCAGACTCTTCCTATTAAGTAGGTAAAGTCCCCCTTCAGTATACCCCCCCCCATAGTGGGTAGGTAAGTAAATAGAGCTCCCTCTAGTAGATAGGTAAGTAGATAGGGCCCCATCTAGTATGTAGGTAGGTAGATAGGATCCCTTCTAGTAGGCAGGTAGGTTGATAGGGTCCCTTCTAGTAAGTAGGTAGTTAGATGCCCCCTCTAGTAGGTAGGTATATAGTAGTTAGGCAGATAGATAGGGCCCATTCTATTAGGTAGGCAGGTAGATAGGGCCCCTTATAGTAGGTAGGCAAGTAAATAGAGCCCCTTATAGTAGGTAGGCAGGTAGATAGGGCACCTTCTAGTAGTTATGCAGGTAGATAAGGCCCCTTCTAGTAGGTAGGCAGGTAGATAGGGTCTCTTATGGCACGTAGATAGGGACTCTTCAAGTAGGTAGGTAGGTAAGGACTTCCACCAGTAGGTAGGCAGGTATTTCAGAACCCCCATAAAAAAAAAAATAATAATAACAATACATACCTCAGGTCTCCCCTGTTCCCCCGCCAAACGTCTGTCTTTGAATCTGGAGCAGGCGGCGTGACGTCATCACACTGCCTGCTCCGGGACGCCAGTTCCAGCATCTACTAGGCCCCAAGCCTAGGCATAGGCTTAGGGCCTAGTACAGGCGCCTGCGCCATGACATCATTACATCACGCTTCTGCCTTTAGTGGGCTAAGCGGGCAGTATCAGTGTATCCTGGCCACTTTGCCTCAGCCGCTGCCTGCACCATGCAGGTGGTGGCTGCTGTGACCACTGCCTCGCTGTGTCTATGTGACCTGTGAGTCCCCCTGGTTCAGGAGCCCAGTTGCAAGTATAAATGATGTTACCCCTGTAGCTACGCAGCTGTTTTCTTTCCTACCTGCATTAACTATTTAAAGTGTTTTCAGACATTTATGGTAATGGTCAGGATCCTTTTATTCGCTGTTTCCTTATAGCTAATAGACCTAAATAGAGAGATCTGCAAACATACATGACCATTTCTCTATTTATTCTTCTGGATGTGGTGGCCTGGTCTTCTGAACCCCCCCTAAAGGGGGTAGTCTATCACTTTGACATTGTATCTACCGTAAATAAACCTGACATGTCTTTAATGGGGTATTCAAATGAACCTGAGCTTTTTTTGCTACAATTTTGTTTGCTCATTGGGTTTGTGGTGTTTCAATTATTTGTGAAGTTGATAGTTGGCTGTAAGTTTTTCAGTTCATGTTTTTTATGCAAGGTAGTTTGCTTTGTAGCATGAATGAATATTCTATGGCCAAATGTTTTAAAAATGTATTCAAAACATATCTAAAAACTGTGTTCTTTAGTTAGACAACCCAATAGGCAAGCACATTCTCATATTACTTTGCTTAGTTAATTTTCAACAAACTTAGCATTAACAATCCTTCTATATCTAGAAAGGAGATGGAAGCTTGAAATCTATAAAATTAAGTTTCCGGTCTATAGTAATGTTCTTTCAGCTTTGAGAGACATAGAACACAAAGGTACACAGGAAGCTCTGCAGGACGCAGCAGATGTAGCCACTAATACCATAGATTTCAGGTAAAAGCAATTAGCATTGCCCTCAACCGGCCCATAGTCAAACCATGCCAGTATGATACGATGTAGAGTATAAAACACCTAAGAAATACGTGTTGTATTAAACTACTATGGAAATTTTTAATGATACCAAATAGATGTGAACAGAGTGGTGTTGAAAATGTACTTGAATCCTGTTCCTTTAACTTTATCATAATAGAATTCACATAATAAAACGTATACAACAGCCACTAACTCTGAGACTTCAGAACTGTAAATGAACATTAATACACATTGCAGTATATTTCATTGAGTTACTTCTGTTCTATGGGAGTTCAAAATACAAGCCCAAGAAATTCTCCTTTGTGAAAAGAGACTTTCAGGTGCCCATTCCCAAAATAGGTGCGGGTCCCACCTATCAATATGCCCTCAATGTGAGAGATGGGAACACTCCTCTAAATTTGTTGCCCAATTTAAGAAAAGACAGGGGCCAATTGTGGAAAACAGTATAACATAATAAAATTATTCAGACCCCCTGCTGTACCCGCACTGCAGGTCCAGAGCTCCCCGTTGATGTCATGCTGACACATGTGTTCTCAGCAGTGAGATCATTGATTGGCTCTAGCAGTCACATGTGTTGACATGATGTCACTCCAGCAAGTCATTGGCCTTCGGGGTGAGTCCAAAAAGGCCATCGATTGGCTTCAGTGGTCAGGTGTCAATGTGATATCACAGTTAGAGGCATCACATGGCAGAGGATCTAGCAGGTCAATACATCTTTTTTTATTTTCATTACTAAATAATGTCATCATGTAGAGTATCTCACAAAAGTAAGTACATCTCCTACATTTTTGTAAATATTGTATTATATATTTTCATGAGAAAACACTGAAGATATGAGACACTTTAATACAATGTAAAGTAGTCAGTGTACAGCTTGTATAACAGTGTAAATTTGGCGTGCCCTCAAAATAACTCAACACAGCCATCAATTTCTAAATTAATGACAACAAACGTATGTACACCCAATTTGCCATTTTCCCTCCATGGTACAGTATCATGTGACTCAATAGTGTTACAAGGTCTTAGGTGTGAATGGGAAGCAGGTGTGTTAAATTTAGTGTTTTGACCCTTATACTGGTCACTGGCTCAATATGGCACCTCATGCCAAAGATCTCTCTGAGGATCTGAAAAAAAGAATTGTTGTTCTACATAAAGATGGCTGAGGCTATAAGAAGATTGCCAACACCCTGAAACTGAGCTGCAACACGGTGTCCAAGGCCATACAGTGGTTTAGCAAGACAGGTTCCACTCAAAACAGGCCTCGACATGGTCGACCAAAGGAGTTGAGTGCATGTGCTCAGGGTCATATCCAGAGATTGTCTTTTCAAAATAGATGTATGAGTGCTGCCAGCATTGCTGCAGAGGTTAAAGAGGTGGAGGGTCAGCCTGTCAGTGCTCAGACCACATTCCGCACACTGCATCATATTGGCCTACATGGCTGTCATCCCAGTAAAGATGATGCACAAGAAATCATGCAAACCGTTTGTTGAAGACAAGCAGACTAATGACATGGATTACTGGGACCATGTCGTGTGGTCTGGTGAAACCAAGATAAACTTATTGTGGTGTCAAGTGTGTGTGGCAGCAACCAGGTGAGGAGTACAAAGATAAGTGTGTCTTGCCTACAGTCAAGGATGGTGGTGGGAGTGTCTTGGTTTGGGGCTGCATATGGGGCTACAGTTCATTGAGGAAACCATGAATGCCAACATGTGACATAATGAAGCAGAGCATGATCCCCTCCCTCGGAAACTGGGCCGCAGGGCAGTATTCCAACATGATAATGACCCCAAACACACCTCCAAGATGACAACTGCCTTGCGAAAGAAAATGAAGGCAAAGGTGCTTGACTGGCGACACATGTCTTCAGACCTAAACCCTATTGAGTATCTGTGGGGCATCCTCAAATGGTAGAAAGAGAAGCGCAAGGTTTCTAACATCCACCAGCTCCGTGATGTCGTCATGGAGGAGGGAAGAGGATTCCTGTGGCTGCAACCACTGGAGCTCTAGTGAATTCCATGCCCAAGAGAGTTAAGGCAGTGCTGGAAAATAATGGTGGTCAAACAAACTATTGACATTTGGCCACAATTTGTCCATTTTCACTTAGGGGTGTATTCACTTTTGTTGCCAATGATTTAGACATTGATGGTTGTGTGTTGAGTTGAGGGCACACCAAATTTATACTGTTATACAAGCTGTACACTGATTATTTCACATTGTATCAAAGTGTCAGATCTTCAGTGTTGTGCCATGAAAAGACATAATACAATATTTACAAAAATGTGAGAGGTGGACTCACTTTTGTGAGATACTGTATGTTTCCAATACCAAGTTTAATAACTTTTTAAACAAGGGAAAAACATGTTTACGTGTAGGGCTGGAGTAAACGGTTTGTATGGACACCATTAGATGTCACCAGAGCACTGGGGAAAGGAGTAGGAAGAGAAAAAGCCCAGGAACCTGTACGGGAAGAGTCATTTCTGAGATGGGAGAGAAATAGAATAATGAGGTGTGAAGTCCCCTGTAAACAAGATGGTGTAGCAGAATCGGGGATCAGCAGTGCCAGGAGTCTGTTGAGTTTTCCATGACACGTGGATACAGTTTGGAAAGAAAAATATATAAAAGTCCGCTCACCTTTTACAAATGGTACCCACGTGCAGGATAGAGCTGGTTGCGACCACCGCCCAGTGGTTAGAGAATGTGCAGAAAAATGCAGGAACCGCTACAATATCCACCGCCAATGTATGAAAAGTCTTAATGCGGCTTATAAGGAATAATAGCGGCTTACAAGGAAACAGCAGCTGACGCGTTTCGAAAGAAAGTAAGAAAGATCTCTTTCGAAACGCGTCAGCTGCTGTTTCCTTATAAGCCGCTATTATTCTATGCTCCTCCATGCATGGGTGTCTAATCGGTTTGTCTACGTTTTTATGGAAAATTCAATAAAGCATTAAGACTTTTAATACATTGGTGGTGGATATTGTAGCGGTTCCTGCATTTTTCTGCACGTGGATACAGTTTGTATACGAAGAGGGAGGCTCCCGTTTCACGAGCGTGCCGCCGAGGAGAGCACATCAAATTGGAGGAAGTTACAGAGAACAGTACCCGGTAGATTCAGGGTGACTACTACCATACCCTCTACTATTATTCCAAACTCCTGTACATGTTAAAGTTCAATAAACCTCTATGAACCATCATCAGGTGTTTGATGATGCTCACAGCTCATAGGTATTACATACGGTCAAATTTTATTTTTCTATTTGTAATGTTTGAAATACAATATTATGGGTAGGAAAGCTCTTGTTAAGCTCCGCAACACTGAGTATACAATATTGCTGCTACAAAACCCCAAAAATGAGTTGATTTGCTTTCCTCAGATGTTCGTCAAGTAGAGAAAAACTCATTCACTTGCAGTTACTAATGTTTCTTTTTATTTATTTTATGGTGACTGTTCCTTTTATATCCATTATTATATGTTTTTGTTATGTATCAATGAATATTCAAATTCAGAATTTTGCCAATTGAAGATGATAATCTGTGTTCTGTTGACAAATATCTTCCTGTGTTATCTCAATAGCATCATTCATCTTGTGGTCAGGTATAAGAAAGCCTTGACGCTATGATGGATAATCTTACATTTTTCCCATACACTAAGATCCCAAATGAATTTTCATAAAGTTCTATTATATTGAGAGCCATGATTGTGTAAGAGTTGTATATAAAGAATTTCCTTTCTTTTTTTACAATTTGTATAAATATCCAGCCATGCAGCCAATTGTAATCTGTAATAAACTGTATAATTTACCATAGTGTGTATGCCACTTTACATGCGGAATAAACAGCGTGCGTCTTCTCCTTGTTTTTAAGATTATTCATTCACTTGTAAACAAGTCCCCACTACCCTTATATAAAGCATGTAGTCATTCTCCAGAATTTGGTTCATAGCAGTCATTAGCTCTAGTGTTAAAACCACTCCAATTAGTATAATAAACTTCATTATGTATAATAACAGTTATAGCATTGCATTTACTTGTTGCATGTGGCGTTCACTATATAAAATGTTAGATCATGTTTCATGAAAGCAGAGGTTGAGCCTTATGCATTTTGGTCTCTGAGATGGTGAGCAATCATGTTGCATGTTGTATTTCAGGCCATTTAGTACCAGGTAAAGCTCTATTTTACTTATTGGGTTATCCTAAAGCCCTGAAATCTGTGCTTTTAGGGCAGAACTTTGAGATATATCATGCAATAGATCAACCTGCAGTTTGGTTTTTGCTGACTCCACATTTGATTAGGTCAGGGTCATCTGCATTGGAAGTTCAGTTTGGAACCTTTGCAATTTCCATCAAAAATCATGGAAAAATAACACAGCATTCCATTTCCAATGCCCGACGGATCCCATTGACTACAGTAGGGTCCTTTGTGCTTCCATCATGGTGTCTGATGTTTTAGCACAATAATGCAGGATGTAGGGCCGGACTGTTCCCAGCCACCTGGGACTACCTCTGTGGACCAACCCTGGGCTGCCTGAGCATGCCCCTGGACTGCTCCCAAACCAGGCGGTATCACCCTTTTGCGGGTGGGGTTTATATGGGTCACAGCCTTTTGTGGACTACATGCAGCCCATAGGCTATGTGATGTGCATGACTGTTTTAGCAGAAAAAAATTGCACAGTGTGTTATGCTATTTTTTCTATCAGTTTTGACTGAATCTGCAATGGAGGCTCCAAAAGGAACCTCTGACACAGATGTGAACCTGGCCTTATTATCGAAGTGATATATATGCATGGACTCGATGTAATGCAGTGATATGGATCCCGGATCCCAAGTATGCTTGTGTGCAAAAGGCCTAATTTACAATGCTAAAGGGGTTGTCTCGCTACAAGGATTGCTTTTTATGTTAAAGATCTTGCAAAAACAAGTCACTTTGTACTACATGTCCATTAAAAATGTCCAACCTATTCCTAGATATCCCTTCTTGTATGGGCTGCATCAGCTCCTCAGGTCGCTATAGCTACAGACCTGTTTGATCTATCCTGATAGGCTGCCAGCACTAGTTGCTATAGCTACAGACCTGGCTTCTACTGCAGCCTAGTGGAAGCCAGTAAACACGCCTCTGAATTCAAAATGAAACATAGGAAACAGGACTGAGGTAAGAGGAATCATAGCTACAGACCAATTTGATCTCTCCTGATAGGCTGCCAGAACTGGTGTCCTTAGCAGCTCGTCACTGCAGCCTAGTCGAAACCAGTAAACACACCCCTGAATCAAAAATGAAACTGAGAAAATCGAGGTGAGATGAATCGATGTGATGAGACAACCCCTTTAACCTTGCTGCGTTTTACTCTAGTAGTCAGACTTTTTAGGGTGCAGTAGCTTTTTATTTACATTTATGTTGCTCCACTTGCAGCTTTTGTATCCACGGTATTAAAGCAGTTTTTCTTTGTTTTGTTTTTGTGAATGAAGTCACTGTTTTGCTGTAACTATAAAAAATGAAGCAAAAAAAACACACAAAAAATAGAAAGATCTACATTACTGGGTAAAAGTTTGGGGAAAATGTTGCTAAGTAAAAATGCTTTCAAAACTAGAAGCAAAAGAGAAATCAAAATAAAATCTAAATTTTGTGTGACCAAACTTTGCCTGGAACATGATAACATGGAAACATGAATAAAACATAACATGAATAACATAAAGAGACAGAAGGATCTGAGCAGCTATATCCATAGAACATCTATTCTTACTTCTCCAAGAGGTTTGGAACAACCTCCCTGCTGAGTTCCTTCAAAAACTGTGTAAAAGTATCTAGAAGAACTGATGCTGTTATGAAAACGAAGGGAGGTCATACCAAAAATTAATTTTATTTTGTTTACTTACTATGAATGTTGTTAATTGATAAAAATAAACTATTTACACGTCTATAATGGAAAGCATTCTGATTTTGCAGCATTTTTTCCCACATGCCTAGAACTTTTTTTTTTTTTACATTTTTTTTATTAAAATAACAGACACAGGAAACGACTATTTCGCGTTTTTGGCATTGTTGGCCTGCATCTTCTTTAGGCCCTTTTTGTTGTGCTTCTTGGCAAAGCGCATGTTCCTCAGGAACTTGGGGTCCACCCCCTTAAGAGATTCGTATCTTTGTGATCGGGGTTTCTTGATACCATTTCTGTGCCATTTTCGGGACTGGTTGTGTGTGGTGTGGTTCTTGGACTTGGCCATGATGAATCCGCTTCTCAGCTAGGATCACAAACCGGAAGAGCACGCCTAGAACTTTTGCGCAGCACTGTCTAAATACATCTGTATGTCAGTTTGAGAGCAAGCTACAATATGATTTTGACATATTTAAATTTAAAAATATGGGTTACTTTATTAAAAAGTTGCAATAGTAGGGTAAATATTCCTTTGAAGAATCAACAGAAGTTTTGAAAGCCTTTAACAACATAGCAAATATTAAACATATTAGTAATATATACTGGGCTTTGTAGACTTTGAAGATACCAGGGGCACCACAGGGCAGTGTCAATGAAGAATATATTTAGATGGGGAGATTTGGGCACCAGGAGATTTGGAGAACTGTGTAAAGACATGTTT
The DNA here is from genome assembly GCA_025379985.1 of Phyllomedusa bahiana. NCBI lineage: Eukaryota > Metazoa > Chordata > Amphibia > Anura > Hylidae > Phyllomedusa > Phyllomedusa bahiana. The sequence goes on from JAODAL010019028.1 coordinate 44,185, forward strand.
CCCTGGTGCTCAATGACTTTAGAATTAGCTTAACCACCAATTAAGCAAAACATTGAATGTGCATTAGATATATTTTTACTATGTATATTTTATATGTTTAGTGACACAGTGGTTCTTTTTAGGTTCTGTATCAACCGATTTAAAGAGTATGGATTTTGCTTAAAAACTAGGACTGTGAATCTCTGGCACAGAACAGGTTGAGTGAGAAGACAGGATGTAATTCCTACCAGGTGTTGTCTTTTATATGTCTGGCAAAAAAAATCTGAAAACATATTTACCTTAACAAATAGGAATCCTTTCACCTGTGTCTCCTCGCTAACAAGCAGCTGTTGACTATTTGTATCTCTGCAGGTTCAGAATTCTCATTCAGAGTTAGCGGAGGCAGAGAAAGTAATACTTAGTGAGATAAATTGATCCACTTCTCAATCTGATTAGAGATTGGACTTCCAGGGACTGCATGCAATATTACTTTTAATTGTTTTCACTTGCAGAAATGAATTTTCACTCGGCTGTAGTGTAATCTTTATATAGATGTGCTCATACGGAGTCGAGTCAAATTATTATGTCCGCCGTGTGCAGCATAGACAGCAGCCAGATCATCTAGGAGTGACTCAATAAGGGCTTGGTAGGTTTTTACAGGTAATTAGAGCCATCCTGACTGCATCCCACAGCTGCTGAAGGGTGCGTGGGGGAAGAATCCATATAGTGATCATGAGGATTCAGGTGACCCTATACATGCTCAATTGGGTTCTAGGGAATTAGGGTGTCAGAGTGCTACTAGCTGTGTGATGTTTTGCATTGTCCTGCTGAAAGATCCCAACTGCCCCAGGGAAGACAATCAGCATGTATGGGTGTACGTTATCTTCATGGATGGATTCATACTCAGATCAGTTGAGAGTGTATTCCACATAGATGAGTGGCCCAAAGAATGCTACAAAAACATTCCCCAGACCATAACATTGCCATCACCAGCTTGTATTCTTACAGCAATAGTTGTAGGGTATTTGTTCTCTGATATTCCTCGCTGACACACCAATGTCCATCCATTTGATTAAGTAGAAAATGTGACTCATTTTAGGAGGCAACCCTTTGCCAATCAGTAGAGGTGCAATTCTGATACTGCTGTGAAAATGTTAGCCTTTTTAGCTGATGCAACCTTGTCGAAGCGGTGCAGTCAGCATTCATCTTCCTTATAGTGCAATGCACAGTAAAGTTTGCTGAACTGTTTTAGACATTTGCGTGGTGACCCCTGGCTCATTTCGGTGGTGAGCTACTCCACTGTAGCTGATGTTCACCTCCCACATCACATGGTGTTCTGCAGTTTCCGTGTTGTCCACAATGTTGCCATCTGTCCACTTAGGCCTCGTTCACACGGCTTATTTCGCAACGGATTTACAGCCAGATTTACGGCCGCAAATCCGTTGTGAAATCAGTTACAAACAAGTAACTGGCCATTTAATATTGGTTTTAATGGGAAATACGCAATCCGTCCGGAAAAACAATGTGCATGTCGCTTATTTCCGGACGGATTCACCCCATATATGAATGGGGATATGAAATCTGTCGGGAAATCAGTGCCAAATACGTGCCACACTTAGTGACCCTTATTTGCAACTGATTTGCAACTGATTTCGGAACGTATTTACGTCGGAAATCCGATGTGAATCAGTTCTGAAATCAGCCGTGTGAACATAGCCCTACGACTCACTTTCACTACAGCCACCCTTGGCCAGAGAGCCGATAATCAGAGGATTTTTGCAACTCTGATAAATCGCCCTTTTTACCTATGACACCAACTAGGGATATGTGCACAGACGGCCTATCGCACACCTTATGTTATGCTAGAATATATATTAGTATGTATTACTACATCTTTCATTATGTGACCTTTTATATACTATATGGAGCCATTGAATATTATTATGTGAACTACTTATCACTGGATATGTTATGCTAGCCACTCCTGTCAGTGTGTAATACTCCATCTTTTTACATTGTTTTTACACATTTCGTGTATTTTTAATAATGATACATTAAATGAAGTTGTTGGATATTATATTAGAATGAGTCTAGTTTGGTTTTAGGAGCTATACAGTATGTGTATTTTGACTCATTGGTTGATGTAGAGTGATCCTTTCTAGCGATACATCTTCTATGTATAGATATAGCAGTGCTGATTTTGTTAAAGTTTGTGCTACAGTAACTCAGTGAGTTTAGATCACACAGTAGATGGCCTGTAGTCCTTTGTAAAACCACAGAGAAAACATGACACTATCAACATAAATTGTGTGAAATGACAAAACTGAGTTGGAAAAGGCTCTGTGAGAGTTGAAGTCCTTTCTTGGACCCTTTTCTTGACATGGAAGACTAAGCACTTTTTATACACTTTGGAATATTTCTGATTGCTGAAGTTTTCTATTTTTTTTTCTATTTCTCTTGTAGAAAATCAGGGCAGAACAGAACTTAGTGACTCATAAATGGCCCTGATGTCTGGCTTTTGTTTCCTGACTTTGCATGCTCTGAACCTCTACCCCATGCTAAATACATAGAGGCGGATGCGACTACCTCAAGCTCCAATCACAGTCTGATTCTGCTTGGCACACAATAGCCATCATATAATCGTGAGGTGCTGGCTTCCTCCTGCATCGATCCCTTTCACCAAAAATAGCCTTATACTGTCTTCACCTGGAGAATTGTGGGGCTCTGTTATGACTACTGGGAAGATGCTGTTCCTTCTGGGCCACAGAGTGGTCATTATTATAGTTTTTGGGCTAAAATAGGTCTCATGTTAGGCCAGCAATGTATACTGTATATACAAGCAAAAGTGCATTTCTAATACTTGTATTATCATTTGATTGAAACAGTAGTAAGTCTACATAAACATTCAAGCTGAAACCTGTGTGCAAGACATTTAGTACTATATATATATTCAAAGGGGTTGTCTTACTACATTGATTCATCTTACCTCTCCTCTTATCTTGACCCTTGTTTTCTGGGGTTAATTTTTTAATTCAGGGGTGTGTTTACTGGCTACTACTGGATTGCAGTGCTGAGGAGACCAGGTCAGTAGCTAAACAGCACTAAGGCTATGTTCACACGGCTTAAAATGGGACGTATTTCAGTCCATAATTACGCGCCGTACTGCACGAATTACGGCTGGAATATGTCCCAGTTATTATGGTAATCCACAGTTCTCATAGAGAACTATGGCTTATGTCTCCTCTCCCTGCTCGGCGAATCCGCCGCGTGGGGAGATAAGTGACATGTCAATTATTCACGGTGTATACGCGCAGCTGGTAATGAAAGTCTATGGGCCGGCGAGGTGCCGGCCCCTCGCTCCCGTCCACACGGCTTATTTGCGGGGCGTAATTACGCCCTGGAACTACGCCGTGTGAACATAGCCTAAGAGGAGAGATCAAATAGGTCTGTAGCTAGAGCGACTGGAGGAGCTGATGCAGCCCATACAAGAGGGGATATCTAGGAATAGGTAGGACACTGTTGATGGACACTTATTGTAAAGTCACTTGTTTTTAGAAGATCTTTAACATATAAAGCAGCAATCCTTGTAGTTAGACAACTCCTTTAAGTATTATTACAACATTCACATTAGATAAAATGTAAGCCTCCCACTCCCATTTCCAAGACTTTTCTCATGCTGCACCAATTCTCTGAAATCTACAGCCCCAAAAAATTCCCAACTCTGTGTTTTAAACATGTCCTGAAACATCTTTTTAGACAGAAGAAGGCCATATCCAGAACATGCTGTTTTCCACAAACCTAAACACATCGAGGTACACTGGGTACCACTCTTGTGGTTGTGCCAAAAAGTGTTATGAAATGCACCAAAAAGTGGCATGATTATGGCGCAGCAAGTTGTAGTATGTCACATATACATTTATTATGTGCTTCTTTACTCTTTTTGTGAACTGTCCGAAAAAGGAAAGCTGGCTTATTCTGAGGCTGGCGTAGCTTAGCAAGATTGGGGCAACGGTGCAACATGGTGTGCCAAAAAATTACCACACCAAATTTTGGTTCTGAGCAAGGCAACTTAGAGTTGATCTAAAAAAGTTACACAAGTAAACAGGTACGCCAAATTGATTAAACAGCTTGAGGCACTGTGATCGAGCTGGCACATTGTTAGACAGTCTGTTTAACTTTACACTGTGCGCCATTGCATGTAGTGTATTTTATATTACCCTACAGAATTCAAAGTTGGCTGTAATTCAAAATCTGGCTGTAAAAAACACAAACTAAAAGTTGGGTTTTCCAACTAAAACTCTGTGCATGTGAGACCAGCCATATGGTGAAAAAATGGTAAAATATAAAAACAGAAACATTATACTGAGTTCTGCGTGACATTCGGAGGTCATTTTTTGTCGGTCACCAGGCTTTTTTTAGTTTACCCACCTGTTTTCATATTAGCAAATAGCAGCTAATTATTCCAAAGGCAACAAGTACATCTTGTGCAGAATGTGTGAACATTAGCAATTTTTTTTCTCAGTTTTGTGATTTTGTGTCAAACCCGGGTCCAAATGGATGACTGTCATATAAACTAATAACCTCTGATTGTGATTAATGGGAATGAAAAAAAAGTAACTACATCTGCATGGTTCTATAATGAGACGTTACTATTGCTATAGATCCCATTAATACATATAGCATTACTGCATGGGCTAAATTCCTTTACCACGATATGACTAAAATAGAAGAAATAGATGATTATAATATATATTACATAAGAACAGCTCTGTTTACCATGAAAAAAAATAAATTAAATTTGAAGCCCAAAATAAAAAATTTGATTTGTTGAATTATCATATGTACAAAATCAACAAATAGTATATGGTCTTTAAAGGGTTAGAATAGGAGATTGGTTGATGACAATTTGATGGCGCCTTGTCTCTTCAACTAAGTTTTTAGAAATACAAGTGTTTTACCAATGATCTCAGGATAATATTGGATGATAGGACACACACATAAGTAATATACATCTCAGTACAAAAAATAGGGAGAGAAGCTGAGCTCTGGGATATATAGGTTTATATTGTTTGGAGCAGGATTTATGTGTAAAAAAAAACTGTGAAAATATGGACTGGACTCATTAACAGACAGTGAAAGTCCTGCTTACCCTCCCCATCTCTGCACCACCACCCCCACCCCCGCCACACACGCACAGCACACAGTAATTTATATATTTTCCTGTATCAGTGTGTGTACAGAGTAAACTGTCAATCACTCTATGAGGGCAGGGTCAGCAGTACTTTCAGGTTACCTTTTTAATTTTAAACTGCTTTTAAAGAGAACCTGTCACATAGATTATGCCCCCCTTGCTGAGGACAGCACAAGCTAGTGTCAGACATGCTGTTTCCAGCGCTGTGTCCCCTATTCTGTAAGATGCTGGAGTTTTCGAGTATTTAGTGCTGAAATCTGCAGTTTTCAGCCAGAAAGGCAGGGAAGGGGAGGAGTTCCCCGAAACGTCACATCGGCACGTCTGTTCTGCCCGTTTGCCGGCATCTCCGGTTGATGTACGTACGAGTGTGTGAAGAAGCTCCTCTGAATGATATAATGGAGCTACGCTCTTACACTTGAGTATATCTATTTTGTTCTAAAGTGAAGGCATGTTGCTAGAAAGTAACGGTTTTTATGTCTCATTGGAAGTTTACAATAAAGAAACAAGTATTACTGTTTTTACAAGCACCGACTTCGTTTCATATAAGTGACTGTATATTACGGGATTGAAGGTCTCGCACAACTTGTCAGTAGCTTTCTCAAGTGTTTTCAAAAAACCTTCTCTTACATTTAGTTGGTCTTTTATATATAAAAGCTAAATTGCAATGCCACTATACAGTGCTAAAATAATGGCAATAAACAGTCACCAAGTGACAGAACTGTATATAAATAAATCTATACAATGTTTAAATAATATCTCATAGAAAATATATATTTAGTAGTGATCACAATCCTCATGTACCAGACAATCTGAGGGCGCTACTTTATTAGTAGCAGGTTGTACCCTGGAGCCGTATGTAGGGTTCTATCATCGAAGCTTATTAGTTGCTGTTTCTAGGACCAGAGTTTTGAAGTAATAAGAGCTTCTGACACCAGATCACATAGGTAAATGAGTTAGTGAGCCTTTTATATTGCACCCTATGTTTGTACGGGTTGGATATATATACTTTATTTTTTCTACCAATTTCAGTAGGTTCTAAATCGGTGATTACACCCAGTTTGGTATCTCAAGGGGGAATCTCAATTGGACAACTCTTGTTTAAAGGGAACCTGTCACATAGATTGTGCCCCCCTGGCTGAGGGCAGCACAAGCTAGTGTCTAACCTGCTGTTTCCAGCACTGTGCCCCTTATTCTGTAAGATGCAGCAGTTTTAGAGTATTTACCCCTTAAATCTTATTCATGAGTAGGTGTTAGCTCCACCCACCAAAGACTAGCTCTGCCCACTGACAGTTATTCACATGTTTCTACCTATTCAAAGTAATAGGTTTATCAGTTGAGGTGGGCGGGGCTAGCCTCCGATTGGCCGGGTTTGAAAAAACTGACTCTTCGAATGACTCTTCTGGCTGAAAACTGCAGATTTGAGCATTAAATACACGAAAACTACAGCATCTTACAGAATAAGGGACACAGCACTGGAAACAGCAGGTCTGACACTAGCTTGTGCTGTCCTCAGCAAGGGGGAGCAAAAACTATGTGACAGGTTCTCTTTAAAGAGAGCCCTATAGTGATCGCCAAGGCTATGATGGAAATACATGGTCATGCAGGAGCCTAAAACTGAGGCACACACAGACTTTCTGTACCAATAAATCCATGATAAAAAAAACTCTCCTTAGTCAATTGCAATAAGAACTGGAACTGCAGTACAACAAAATCCAAGCCACTGTCAGGTGAGGGAAGCAAGTCTAGGCTGTCATATGTGTGCAAAATACTTTGTAAATAGCAGAGTAGTGCAGGAATATGTGGGAAAGATGTGCCTGGTCAGACATGAAAAATGACAGAGCTATTGGTGCTTGGAGAAAAATACACAATACCATAATGAACATGGCACACATACCTGCTCCATTTTTGGTCTACAACTATCTTCATGAACCCTGTTGAGTATACCTCTGCTGAAAGTGCACTTCCTGAATCTCATCAGGAATAATTCAATTGACTATCCATATCTTTACTGCATTTAATTCCATCCTTGTGCATTTTGTTTGCTTTTCTACATCAGCTTCTGCTGTAAACTACAAAAAAAAAATGTCCCTGAGGGAAAGAAATCTTTACAAAATGTCTGTCACATCAAGTTTACAGTAAGCCAAACAGTTCTAGACAAGAAGTAACATTTTCTATGAGGCTTTGTTTAGCTGACCCTGACAGAATGTCTTTTACCTGACACTAAAATGTAGGCATCTGAAGCATTACAAACATGTATATCAAATCCTATCGAACATCTGTGCCTGAAACCAAGGCCACATATGATGCATATTGATTGCTGAGATTAGAACAGTTACTGTGCCTGATAAGAAAGAAATTACTTTTCTACCTCTGAATTCTGACCCTCATTTGACATTATGTGGAATACAGTATTACCTCGAAACAAATCAAATTGAGAGGACAAAATATGATATCACTGTATACAGTGACTATTATACTAATGTCAACTAAAAAAAACTGTAAAACTCCAGAATATACAGAGGAAATTTGTTTGGAGAATAAAAGGCGCTGGAGCCAATGGATAAACAATGATCAACCAAACACTAGGAAATAAATTCCAAAAATTTGTTTTGGTTTGTTATTACACAAAGTAGAAACTATAAAAGATTTTAGATTTTATACATTGTGTAATAATAAACCAACACAATTTTTTGGAATTCATTTCCTAGTGTATGGTTGATCATTTTTTATTCATTGGCTTCAGTGCCTTTTATCCTCCAAATAAATTTCTTTTGGATAGTCTGGAGTTTTACAGTTATTTTACAGCCCATGGAGCTCTTCTGAGTGCAGGAAGGTCCGGTTATTGGAGGATCGGTAGCTGATCTATATGTTTATGTTTGTTGTACTATTTATGTACAACCATCATAGGTGAGTGGTACATACACATTTTGCCTCTTGCTGACCTATACTGTGGATAAACACAATCCAATATCAGCAAAACTCTACTATTACTAACAAACAGTTAAAAGGAACATAAGAATTATTGGAAAAGCATTTCTGCTACTTTAAATACATTAAAATTTGAGGTTCTTAGTGTACATCAAAACTGTAATAAGCCCACCTGCCACTGACAAGGCGACCTCAATACAGATAGGAACCTACTCTATATGTTACCTCTCTTGGTGCATGTACAGACCTCCACATTTCAGGGAGAGAAGATTCCAGCTACAAGATACTCTGCATTGATTTAAAAACCTGTACCGACCGCAGATGGGCTTATTACAGTTTTGATAAAAAAAATGTACACTAAGAATCTAAATTATTTATGTATCTAAAGTAGCAGAAATGCTTTTCCAATAATTCTTACATTCCTTTTGACTGTTTTTTAGTGATAGTAGAGTGATGCTAATATTGGATTGTGTTTACCCACAGTATAGGTCAGCAAGAGGAAAAATGTGTATGTACCACTCACCTATGATGGATTGTGTTTGTGTTTTACTGCACCTTTTACTGCACCTATGCTCATTTTTTTTCGAGTGGGACTTTTTGGATGTGCATACCAAGCATTGTTTTCTGTACTGTGGATAATGCACTAGGTGCGCTCCTCCTTTTCTTCTTCTTCATTGCCATCCAGCACTATTTATATTTACTGATATCAACTAACAATCAGAGATGCACCGTAGACTTAAGAAACTCATTTATAAGATGTAGTGCAAGGAAATCCTGGATATGGCACAACAACAACTTCCTATCTCCTATTTTGTGATGATAGGCTGTAAGGGGTGACACCTCACTTTTCTTCTATGAGTATGCCCAATGGTGCGAATGTGCACTATATGCTGGGCATAATTAAAGGAGTAGTCTTGCTACAACAATTGCTCTATATATTAAAGATCTTGCAGAAACAAGTCACTTTGTAATACATGTCCATTAACAGGATCCTACCTATTCCTAGATATCCCCTCTTGTATGGGCTGCATCAGTTCCTCAGGTCGCTATAGCCACAGACCTGTTTGATCTCTCCTGATAGGCTGCCAGCACTGGTTGCTATAGCTACATACCTGGCTTCTACTGCAGCCTGGTAGAAGCCAGTAAACACGGCCCTGAATTCAAATTGAAACCAAAAAAAACAGGACTGAGGTAAGTTTAATCAATGAAAAAACAAGTACATTATTATATTACCCATTCCCATAATGGTATCCAGGATTATAAATTAATTGTGTATCAGAAGTGCAACTTTCAATCAACTCCTGGCATGGACAGGTCTAGTGCTGAGCTGTGTGACCATCCTTATCCATCTATTGATATGGGGGTTGAAGTAAAATGACGGCCTAGATGGGTGAGGCATAATGCTGTCTAGAATAGTCGTCAGCTTGTTACCTTTTATTTTATGAAACCTGTAACTATAGGACAAGATACTTTTGATAGTGAATAATCTGTGCCAAACTGTAGCACATAGTGTAAGTTTAGACAATAGTCCATGTTACTTTCTAGTATCAACGGGAAGCAGCATAAATGATACTCTGTAGAACAGAGATTAAAGGAGAGCTTGGAAAAGTGTGGCTGCTTTTTCCTGTAATAAAACCACTTTGGCTATGTTCACACGGCTTATTCCTGGACGCATTTCGCCACGTATTGAGAGCGTACTGCGCTCTAATATGGGCGAAATGTGCCCCAATCATTACGATATTCCATAGTTCTCATAGAGAACTATGGATTGCGCCTCCTCTCCTCGGTCGTACAATACAATCGTATTGTAGGCGCAGGGAGATAATTGACATGTCATTTAGTAATAGTAATAGTAATGACAGTCTATGGGGCCGGCGAGCTCCCGAACACCCGGCACAATTGCGGGGCATACTGTACGCCCGGCAATTACGCCGTGTGAACATAGCCTTATATCCATGGGCAGTTTCTGGTATTGCAGCTTATTTTTGTTCCCCCAGTTTCCCAGTTCCAGCACCATGTCTCCCCAGTTTTCTATTTACATGCTGGCACTCCAAACAGAGACATCACCATTGGCTGCAGCAGTCACATGTTTGTACTCCCATCACCATATTGAGTGGCATGTGACAGCTGCAGCCAATCAGCAACTGCAATGTTGGCATCTCCATTCAGAAGTGATGGCGATGGAATTTCATAGTTCTTATTATTTTACTGGGGCCCCAGGAACTGCTTTTATTTTCTTATAAGGTGGACAACTGCTTTAAAAGAGACCTATGAGATCCTCCAAAAAATGGAGCTGGCAGCATCTACTGATAGCTGCTGTCCCACTGATTCGCATACTGTTAATATTTTTTCCATAGCTCCTTTCCCCTGAAATGTGGTAATGATCCCCTAGAATGTCAATGAGCCGTTCTCTATTATGTTCCTTTCTTAACAGTGGAAGGTATTCAGATGGACACCCCATGAGCAGTGGAGACGATTTCCCTGACAATAAGCCTGAACCTGAGTACTCTCCACTTTACAGAGCTGAGTGGTGGAGACTGCCATCTTGACAGTTTAGGGATTTGTTAGCAATTTGGTACTGAAATGAATGGCACAAATAGCTTATGAATGGACAGGGGAGCTTTGAAAAAGAATAAAATAAAGCACAGTAATCAGTGAAGCAACAGCTTTAAATTGATGCTGCCAACTCCATTTTTTTGGAGGACTTCACAGGGCTTCTTTAAATGCTGTTGATTATTGAATACTATATTAGAAACCTTCAAATTGAGTCCAGTGATAGTTACAGTTCCAAAATGATATGTATATACACAACTACATTTGAACTTACCTAAATGTTTTGTGCTGTTTTGGGGAAAACAACATTGCCAACCACGTAAAAAACATAAGTAGCAATTATGTAGCATAAGACTGCACTGGACCAATATACCATTCACATGATTCTTTGTTTCTTAAATCCAAAGAATTTTGAGAGCCTTAGAAATGATTACCCTGAATGTCAGCATGTTAAGGAAGCCTACCAATTCCCTTCCTCTGAACAGCTGGTAGTTTTGCAAGAAGCTCCCTAGTGGTTTATTGTCTCAATTTGTAAGTTGCCTTGTCTTCTAACATTTCAGGGCAACCAAAATGCGACAGGATGACAGATAGTCCTCTCAATAGATACTGACAAAAAAAAATTAGCGGAATGATACGTTTTCTAGCATACCAGATGTGTTAAGTTCTATCATATGGAACAGGCAATGAAAAACTATCCGAGTCCCATCTGTGTGTTTTGTAATCACTGATGCACTAGTTGTGTGACTGCAGGCGCAGCAAATATTTTTGCTGTATTTACATGTGCAATAAATGAGCAGTCCTGGGTCATGACCTGCGCAAATTTATGAACACTTTGAATTTCCAATGTTATTACAACAGCTGATAACCTGCAATGACTGCAGCAGATTTGTAATTAGCCATACATGGAAAATTATAAGATTCATATTGGGCAAAAAAGTTATTCTAGAAGCTATCTATGAAAACTGTGGCTAAAAGATATGAAGCCCCAGTCTATCCAAGAACTATATCTCAATAGGTCATTAAGGTTACCCCTACAGCTGCTTTAGAAGTATGTAAACAAAGCCTAAGATGGCCTTAAGTTCATATTTATGGCCTCCTCAGGCAGCACAAGTCCTATCCTAAAGTTTATATCGTCTTGCTGAACTTCAGGGATATGACTAAAGGTATAATACGGGAGGATGTTTGAGAAGTATATTTAACCCAAATTCCAAAAAAGCTGGGGCACTGTGTAATTCTTTTGATATTATGCACTGTAGACGATGGGATATTCAGTCTTCGACATTTTTTTTTCTGAAATTGTTCCACAATTTTAAATGTTGTTTTTATAGATTGGTGAACATCTGACCATATGTGTTTCTGAGAGACTCTGCCTCTCTTACATGCTCATTTTATATGCAATCATTTGCCTTAGTTGACCCTACAGTTGTTTTTCAACTTTTTTAAAAAAATGCCATTAATTTCTAAATGAGTTAATTTTTTTGAATGTGTTCTAAGTTCTATTGTGAATAAAATTGGGTATCATATTTTAATGTAAAAGTAGAAGAAGAAACATATTTTTTTACCTTATTTGACATTCAATAAAAGGTATAATTTTATGTCCAAATTGTCTGCTTACTTCCCACGTCTAAAAGTAGACTCATAAAACAGAAAATGCTCATACATTATAATTACTGTCTTTTTAATTATAGACTGTTGGCAGTAAAAAAAATGAAGTACTGAAATATACTGTAAAAGTGATTTTAAATCGATAGCTAGGCAGTATCCATCCTGCACATTACATGTTACTGAAATATATTATCATAGTCAGTCGTGTACCCGCAGCCAGTTCCTTATGACTAAAGGGACCAATAGGAACTTTTGTGTCATAAGAGAAAATAAGTGGTTAAATAATGTTTTCTGACATTGCTTCTAATCTTCCCCCTCCCCAGCTAATTTTAGATTGTGCTCCGTGTTCTTGTGTTTAGCTTCACATTAAAAACACCTCCATGTAGAGCCTTATTTAAACTTTAACAAAGGGGTTTTATGAGACCACATGGGTCCATACAGTACAAATATTACGACTTGCAGGTAACTGACTGTTTTACACCTATAATGTCTGACAGTCTAGTTGCTATGGATATATTGTAACAACCCCAATCTTTTTAATAGGATTGTCAAGCAGCTCATGTTTAGCAACCAGCTTGCCACAGATGACTCACATTTTAAAGAGGTGTTCCCATAGAGCACTTTGATGGCATATAGATACAATGCCATTAAAGTGTGAAAGGTGTGAGTACCACCTCTGGGGCCTGCACCTTTCTTGGGAACGGACCTGCAAAAGTTGCGCTCACGCACAACTCTCCATTGCCTGCTATGGGAATTCTGAGTACGGTTGAGCAATCTATTCAGCTGAACTGAGAACCCCCCACAGAACAGAATTGAGAGCGGTGTGCAAGCACGACCAACTCTCCGTTCTGTACCAAGAATTTCAGAGGCTCATTCCCTGGATAGGCACAGTTCCCAGTGTTGGAACACACACCTACCACACTCTAGATATACCGTGGATATGCCATCAAAGTGCAAGATGGGAACACCCCTTTTGCTATAACCCAATCTGGGAAAATCAATGTTGCCCATTCCAAATTATAGAGGCTAAAGGGGTTTTCTCATTGCAATTATTTGCTTTTAAAATGTCGAGAAAGGTAAGTGGGGACTTTACCTAAATTCATTGTTCTTTTGATATTGCCCTAGACAGGATATAAGAGAGATTTTATCTTCTCAGAGTGCACACAAGTGTCTTTAGGTTTCCGTCCATATCTCCCTTCCTGATTAGACAAAGAGCAGGGAGTGATGTCACCTTGGTTGGACAGAGCAGAGACTTTATCTCTCACAAGATTAGCTTGTTTAACCTCTGATTAACAATTGTTTTCACTCCTCAGAGCTCTGTAGCTTTGTTTATACAGATTAATTCTCCTGCACTTATGTCACTGTCAGCTAGTTATAAAGGAGCTAAATATGCTAATCACTGCTATAGAATTACCCAAAGCCTGACCAGGCAGCATGAGTCTGAAGCTGCCCGTGACTCAGCATGGTGAGAAAACCCCTTTAAAGCTGTCAGTCTTCATATCAAAACCTTGACAAATGATTCCACAGTATTGCCACCTTGTTAATATTCCACACTGAGATGTCAGTACCACAATCTAAGACAGATAGTGGTGCCAACACAATAATAACATACATACTCTGCCCAACACGCTCAATTACCTCTACCATTTTGCCAGTTATATAGTAGAGTCTATGAAATAAGCACATAGCAGTGCACAAGGCAGTGTTACCATTACAGCACTGCCCATAAAATAAGCCGGGCATAGCAGCTATTAAAGGGATATTCCTTTCAAACTGATTAGCTTTAAATATTTAGACAAATAAAAACTATTACCAAATACATTACTGTTCTGATTTTGCTTCATTTCAGAGCTAGATCAGTATTTATCTCCTAGTTGTGTACACAAGCCCTCTTAGGTTATTGACCATCTCTCTCTATTTTAGTAGCCATGGCCAGGACAGAAACGTCACTTTCTGCTGTTTCTTATCAGCAACATACTCTGCCAAAGCTAAGGAGGGTTTATTATAACCATTAACTGTATTCAGGTGAAGAACTCGAACTTCGAACCCCATTAAAGTCAATGGGAGAAGATGTTTGGGTTAATTTTTATACCTATTCAGGTGAGGAGAAGCTGGAATTAACATCCATAACAGTACACCAACACTAGGCACATTATACACTGGGCACGACACATTAAAATGCACCTAAAAATTATACGCTATGCGCCTCCATAGCACAGCATATCATTGGTAGTGTATGTAATGCGCCTATTGAGGCATATTGCGCATGGAGGCACACATAGCATTACATACTCAGCATAAATCGCCGCACATAGCATATCATTGGAAGCATATGTAATGCGCCTATCAAGGCACATCATGCACGGAGGCGCATAACTTATCATTACAAGTATATGAAATGCTCCTAACACATATACACTACCAATGATATGCTAAGTGCCGTGATTTGCGCAATGCGCATTTTTAGGCGCGGTATGTTAACCATGCAAGATATACCTGATGCCAGATTTTTGAGAGGATCGTAACTTCAGGCCCACTTTACACTGATTTAATGCACATAAAAACTATTAAAATAGCGTGTCGAACGAGATGTAGAACGCGTACGTTTACTCAAACGAACAGTAAAATGTTCGGTTTGGCTCGAGTTCTAAATTATCGTGAAGTTCGACTCGAACTTAACTTTTCTCGGACGGTTCGATAGACACTAGTGCTTTTGCATTAAGGTATAACACATGCATAAACATATAAAAACAAATGTATTAAATAATGCAAGTGTTTTTACAATGAACTTACATTTGTTTAATTCTTAGGCTGGGTTCACACAGCTTATTTGCGGGGCGTAATTACGCCCCGCAATTACATTGTGTGGACAGGGGCGGTAGCGGGGGAGGGAGCGGGGGGCCGGCACCTCGCCGGCCCATAGACAATCATTACTAGCGGCTCTTATACGCCGCTAGAAAATGACATGTCACTTATCTCCCCCCGCAGCGGATTCGTCGCGCAGGGAGAGGAGACGTAATCCATAGTGCTCTATGAGAACTGTGGATTACCGTAATGACTGGGACGTTTTCCAGCTGTAATTCGCGCACTACGGCGCGTAATTACGGACTGAAATACGTCCCATTTTAAGCCGTGTGAACATCGCCTTAAAGGGGATTTGCCAAGACGGCAGTTACCTACCTCCTGTCAGCACGGGAGCAGGATATATACAAATCATGCTGAGTCATGAAGCTGCAGGGCTGAGAGGGTGAGTGAAGAGTGAGGAATCCAAGGGAGCGTCTCAAAACTTAAGTGAAATAATAAACAGTACAACAGTGGATTCTCAATACAGCAAGACAGCCTCAGACTGCACTGTTACCCGGTGCCTTAAAAGCTCATTCATTTTGCCTGTCATCAGATAAGAAGTGTTTCACGCAAGCGCGGCCTGTCAGCTCCTGGGTCGTGACTAGGGAAAGCTTTGAGGTAACTAAGGAGGATTGAGAAATGCTGTAGCTCTCAGAGTCTTCACTTTTTGTAATCACATATATTTAGAAAAGTGATTAAATACCCATTTTAGAGGTTCCCACGTCAACATTACATGGTGGCAAAACCCCTTTAAACTCCTCAAAAATGCAAGAAAAAAAAACACGTGAACCCAACGTTAAGCTAAATATGATGCTGTTGAGAGAAAACCTCAATGCCTGCTTGACGTGTATGTTGGCACGGTGGGATTTGAACCAGGGGACTCGTTGTTGTAAAATGGCGTGCTAACAGCATCACTATGAAATAAAACCAACATTTTATATCTAATTTCTGATGCTGTACAATTAGTGTATAATAATCAGCCTCCTGAACTTTGAGATATAGCCTTCAAACACAATAACAGTTCCAGAATTTCAGATACGGACATTCACCTTAGCAGAATAAAATATTCTCATATTTTTATTAGCCACCAGGTTGCATCTACTGGAACCTCTGAGGAGAGATGTACTTTCTGTTTATTGTACTTAATAACTGCTTTTTTGGCGGGGCGGGGGAGAGAAAACTGTGTTCCTGCCATCAAAAGAAACGTGAAAGGCTTCGGGCTGCAATGGAAACAGCCAGAGTAACTTACTACCTACCTAGTATGGATGATACACAAGACAGGGAACTGAACTTGCCTGCAGTAACAAACATTACAGTATGAAAATACTGGCACAATAATTCACCATTTACAGGGCTTCCATGCACTGTCTGTGCTTTTAGCTAAACTTGTACTAAAACTTTAAAATTCTTCCATGCACATGCTGTTAGATTTCATACAAGGCTACAAAGGAAAAAAATTGCATTTTGATGTTTTCAGAAACAACTGACCATGTATGAATAGGGAGCAACCTCAACTTTTATTACCCGTACCACACTTACGATGTCCCTCCCACGTAACTCCTCCTGGTGTAGTCTTAATATTGTACTCTTTGTATGCACAGATCTGGGAAAACCAATGTCGCTCATTCCAAATTAAAGAGGTTAAAGGGGTTCTCTCACTGCAATTATTAGCTATTAACATGTCAGGAAGGTAAGTGAGGGCTTTATCTAAATTCATTGTTCTTTTGATATTGCCCTAGACAGGAGATAAGAGAGATTTTACCATCTCAGAGTGCACACAAGTGTCTTTAGGTTTCCGTCCATATCTCTATTCTTGATTATACAAAGAGCAGGGAGTGATGTCACCTTGGTTGGACAGAGCAGAGTCTTTATCTCTAACAAGATTAGCTTGTTTACCGTTGATTAACAATTGTTTTCACTCCTCAGAGCTCTGTAGCTTTGTTTATACAGATTAAGTCTCCTGCTCTTATGTCACTGTCAGCTAGTAATAAAGGAGCTAAATATGCTAATCACTGCTATAGAATTACCCAAAGCCTGATCAGGCAGCGTGAGTCTGAAGCTGCCCGTGACTCGGCATGGTGAGAAAACCCCTTTAAAGCTGTCAGTCTTCATACCAAAGCCTTGACAAATGATTCCGCAGTATTGCCACCTTGTTAATATTCCACACTGAGATGTCAGTACCACAATCTAAGACAGGTAGTGGTGCCAACACAATAATAACATACATACATACTCTGCCCAACACCCTCAATTACCTCTACCATTTTGCCAGTCATATAGTAGAGTCTAGGAAATAAGCACATATCAGTGCACAAGGCAGTGTTACCATTACAGCACTGCCCATAAAATAAGCCGGGCATGGCAGCCATTAAAGGGATATTCCTATCAAACTGATTAGCTTTAAATATTTAGTCAAATAAAAACTATTACCAAATACATTACTGTTCTGATTTTGCTTCATTTCAGAGCTAGATCAGTATTTATTTCCTAGTAGTACATAAGCCCTCTTAGGTTACTGACCATCTCTCTCTTTTTTATTAGCCATGACAGAGGACAGAGACGTCACTCTCTGCTGTTTCTTAATAGCAACACAGGAGCTTGTTTATCTACATTACTGACAAGCTTTAAACCTTTAGAGCTCTGCAGCCTGCTGTTTTTATATTCCCTCCATCACCAGGCTCAGCCAGGATTAGCAAAGCTGAAATGTCAGTCATTGCTGTTGAACCACCCACAGCCTGAACAGGAATTAGGCTGCTTCTGATTTGTCCTGCTTCAGCTCTCAGTGTGCACAAAAAGGGATGTGTGTGATTTGTTTGAACTGCATATCATGTGATCCAGCAGACTGACATCACCAGGCCTTTCTTCACAGTGTGCTCACTCTAATCCAGGGGTCTGCAACGTCAGCTCTTCAACTGTTGGGAAACTATAACTCCTACCATGCATTTATATAATCTATATCAGTGGGCATGATGGGAAATGTAGTGTCCCAACAGTTGGAGAGCCGACATTGGAGACCTGTGCTCTAACCGCACAAAGGTTTGTTAACGTAAGGAGCTGTGAGCAGCTATAATGTAGCTGAGTGGTTAGATTTTCTGCCTTTCAGCATAGGGGTCCTAGCTTCAAATCCCTGCAGGAGCCACACGTGGATATTTTTGCCTCAATGAACATACCTGATTGAGGCTTCTTTTTTCTTTTTATTTATTTGTAGTGTTTGACTAATTACTAAAGAGTACAGATGACAGGAGTAGAATGACAGCACCACACAGTGAGTGTTTGTGATTACTTGGCAGGGACGAGACTGACAGTAGCTGTCTGAGAGGAGAGGTGATGTCTGAGCATGTGCAGCAAGACTGAGGAGCTCTGGTCCCTGGTCGTATCCCCTGGAGATTAGCTGTACGGTTTAGCATGTTTCTCCTCCCAGCAGGGCATATCATTCTGTGTGAGCCGAGGGGGACGGGAAAGGTTCTCAGCCGTCGTTGAAAGTGAAAAGCTAAGTTTAACTCCATAGTGTATATCTACATTTCTCACTCTCTCTATATACTTTGTCACTAGAATGGGCATTTGACATTTAGGACTCTGGGAAATATGGGTGATTTTTTTTTCTCTGTCTCTCTCACACAGTGATATATCCTGCAGATTATTACACCTTTGACCTCTACAGATCTGCAGAACAAAATTATACGCTTTTTCTGTTTGTGTTTACATGGGACTGCACATGATCTCTCTCTCTGCTGCAGGACCACAGATCGCTGTCAGTAACAAGCCCCGCAGCGCACACGTCGCACTTCTACCACTGATTTTTGTCAGTGACAAGCCCCGCAGTGCACACGTCGCACCTCTACCACCGATTGCTGTCAGTGACAAGCCCCACATGTGACAAGTCTCTCTCTCTCCCATCCGCGAACTGTTTCCTACATCTCCCTCACACGCGCGTTCACAATTATGACCGGGGGACCTAGGCGTAACCCGACTGGAGCTTTTAATTCGTTCCCAAGCACTATACAAACAGCCTGTTCTTTTAAACCATAGCACTTTTCTTATGGTAACCAAGTACAGACAGACTTAGATTTTTGTTCCCCTCATTTTCAACTATGATCTTCGTAGCGAGAAAACCCCTTTAACTCATCTGTGATTCTAAGCATTGTGGCTTATCTGTACACTGCTCTACAGATAGTAAAATTACTAACACAAGTATTTCCTATAATCTTATACACTATACCTCCAAACAAGTACTATCACTTCTAAATACACACAAATAACTAAAATAAAGTTGGAGCGCAGGCCGTCCCAATGGCAGTGCCGAGCCTCTGCACATAGAAACCATTTTTGAAAACAAAAAAGATTATGTATGAAAATAAATTCTAAGAGTTCTATCACGAGATCACAGACACCACCATCCTAGTTGTTCATTCTAAGGAGAGTAGCTTCAGTGCCGTCCCTTCGCATATACAGGGATAAAGGGATTCTACATCTGCAGTTACAAGAAGCATATCTGCTTCCATTTTGAACCCATCTACTCTTCCCAGTACATCAGTGGTATCTTCAACATACGATGGTAAATATTCAACCACCATTTTAAGATAGTAGTCAATGAGGACTACAGGATCGCACAGGCCTTCGACCCTAGAGACAATAGGGTGACCAGGAAGGTCCACAATGTTTTTGTGGGCCTTAGGTAACATATAAAAGGTCAGGATCTTAGGATGTACCACTATTAGACCTTCAAACACTTTTTTGGTATAATACCCAAATTGAAAGCCCTTTCAAGAATTAAATACAAATCCATAGAGAATCTACCAATGGGAAAATATACTGATGAGTGTAAGTTATATATGTCTTATACATTGTTAATTACCCCTCTTACTTTTAAGGATACCTGTCAGTTTTTGTAATCATCTCTTGTTGTTTTAAACATTTATTATTACATTCTTGTATTTTTCTTCAATAATAAAATTCTGTTAATATTTTTCATATTGGCATATAGTCCTCTGTTTCTTTATTTTGGTTATTTCAGTATACAGCTTGTATAACAATGTAAATTTGGTTTACTGTCAAAATAACTCAACACACAGTCATCAGTGTCTAAACCGCTGGCAACAAAAGTGAGTACATCCCTAAGTGAAATGGACAAAGTGTCCATTTGTGTCCAAAGTGTCAATATTTTGTGTGGCCACCATTATTTTCCAGCACTGTCCTAACTCTCTTGGGCATGGAGCTCACTAGAGCTTCACAGGTTGCAGCCACTGGAATCCTCTTCCACTTCTCCATGATGACCTCGAAGAGCTGGTGGATGCTAGAGACCTTGCGCTCCTCCACCTTCCATTTGAGGATGCCTTACATTTGCTCAATTGGTTTTAGGTCTGTAAATATGCTTGGCCAGTCCAGCACCTGTACCCTCATTTTCTATAGCAAGGCAGTGGTCATATTGGAGGTGTGTTTGGGGTCGTTATCAAGTAAGTCAACTTAAAGCAGTGTGTGCTTTATAGTCTGATCACTGACAGACTGACCCTCCACCTCTCTAACCTCTGCAGTAATTCTGGCAGCACTCATACGTCTATTTTGAAAAGACAATCTCTGGATGTGACGCTGAGAACGTGCACTCAACACCTTTGCTTGACCATGACGAGGCCTGTTCTGAGTTCAACCTGTCTTGTTAAACCACTGCAGCTCCCTTTCAGGGTGTTGGCAATCTTCTTATAGCTTAGGCCATCTTTATGTAGAGCAACAATTCTTTTTTTCCGATTATCAGACAGTTCTTTTCCATGAGGTGCCATGTTGAACTTCCGGTGACAGGATGAAAGAGTGTGAGAGAGCGGTAGCACCAAATTTGACAAATCTGCTCCCCATTCTCATCTGAGACCTTGTAACACTAACAAGTCACATGACACCATGGGAGGAAAATGGCAAATGGCACCCGTTATACAAGCTGTACACTTACCACTTTACAAGGCGGTAGTTTATGAACTGGGAAGCAATCAGGTTTATTGATTTATTGTGAAATTTTATCCCACTGTAGGCAACAGGACAGAAGACTAGGACATCTTTCTAAATTGTTTTGTTACCTTGTATCTAGATGCTTATTCTATTCATACTGGATAAAAAAATGTTTTGTTATCATTAACAGTTCTTCATTTCCTCCCTTCCATACATATGTGTATGTATATAATGATACATTGCACTATATGTTTTGGCATCTTCCAAATCCTAATCTGAATTTATTGCAGTGAGCAGTCTGCCATATGCTGCTATTATAAACTACTATGCTTCCAATATTCTTTGAAGAGAAGATTTTTTATCTTGAAGTATAGCCGCAATATGGTGTACATGTTCTCCTAAGTCATGCTTTTCTGAACACAGAAGGCTTTTTAATGAATCACGGCTGTCTAGATGGCATGAACATACAGGGATCCTTACAACCTTATCTTATTGTAACCTGAAGAATTCAATGCATGTTAATAAATACTATACAACATGGGTCATGGCTTCTGTTGTTTTTTGTGTTACTGTGTCCTGCCTTTGAAGTGAGCAACCTAGATGATAGTAACTATAGCACTTAGACACAGTATTACACGACTAGATTGTAAAATGTTGTGCAGTATTCTCAGATGAGTAGTGAAATAGTCTGTGGTGAAAAGCATAAGGATAAGAAAAGTAGAGAGGTCATTAACCACAAAGGACCAAGTATGTGGTTATATTTCAATGCGAGTTTGATGACCCCCACCTGCTCAGGCCTCGGCGCAGTCCTCTGTCCAGAAGGTACAATCGCGGATGCACTTTTGGCTATGATCTTGTGTTTACTGTTTTCTGTGTTCCAGTCTGAACACTGCCTTGTCGGTGATAGCTGGACTTTGACAGCTCCTCTACTCCACCCATCTGTTTTCTCCTATTTTAGATCACTTCTGACTGGGAGCTGTGCTGGTTATAGTCTTTGCTTTAGCTGGTGTGCTTTGTTTTCGTTGTGGATAATCTAGATTTCTGACTTTGTGCCCGCCTCTTCGATTACATTTTTTGCCTGCCGCATCTATACCTTTCTGCCTTCTCTGGTTCTGACCCATTTTCACCGGACCCTTCTACTTGCGTTTGACTGTCTTGTCTGTTCTTTGTTTGCACTTATTCAGGGAAGGGACCACTGTCCCTGCTTAGGCAGGGACAGCCCAGAGGGACGCACTGTCTGTCTGCCCTATATGAATATCTTGTCTAAGGGTCCCTAATAGTGGAGAGACTACTTATTTTAGTGATCAGTATGGGATATTATTTTTTAAAAGGACAAGACTAGGTAAAACAAGATAATAAAGAAGCAAACATGACCTTACAGTTCCTGATCTCCTCTTCTTTACTTCACTCACAGGAAATGCCCACTTAGTCACTGGCCACAACAGTTTCTTACCTCTAGTGGTTGAGTGGGCATTTCCAACAATTTCTTGTGCACCAAGTAGAGACAAGGATGTAGAGATCAGCTGGGACCTGGTGCACATTGGAAATGGCAGAGGTGGGGGATGGGTGAGGTGAGTCATAATTATTTTTTTAACCTAGTCTGCGCCTAAGTTTAAATAAAATTCCTCCCACCAGACAAGCCCTTTTAGTATGTTAAACTCAGATGATGAGCTCTTCACAAAGAGCTTAAAAGTACTTAAAAGTGCTTATATGACCTGGATACAAACTTACAGATCACACTGTTTTTATGTTTTGTTCAGTTACATGGAGATCATTTGGCCTTGAAGGAATTTTACGTCTGCAAACATGTTTTTATGGTATTTGCTTGATGTTAGGTTGTGTTGAGAAAATCCTCCCTTTGGGCCAAAGAGCAGAGCTTTCATAAACTCTGATCTAAAGATGTGAATCATTGTGTATTCTAAAATTTAGAACCTAATGACTATCTCAAGTGTAATACTTTACACTAACAAGCACTTGCTTAACATTTTAACTTACATGATGAAAAGAAACCTACATCTTCAATAGACAGTACATGCATTTCCACCAGACTATAGACATTTTTGAAGTCATATAACAAGGATCGTTTTGGGGTGTAATGAGATACGAAGTAAGTTCGACTACATGAAGTTACAGCCATTTAATTCAAAAGCCAATGAGCATTAATAGTAGGTTCTTTTTTGTAGGCGCCCATGTAAGTTATGTAAAAAATAATTTTTAATCATTGGACATTTTATCATGTCAAGTCATAGTTTAAAGCAACATGAGCCAAAGTATCTTAAGGCACCTTATATATCTGTTCTTTAGATTTAAAACATGATGTTTTCTACGTTAGAGAAACAAGTTCTGCCAAGATGTTTAGAGTTTTTGGCCTATAAAAGTATTCATACCCATTGAACTGTTCCTCATTTTTAAACATTGCAGCCACCAACTTAAGGGTGAATTTACAGGGTTAACTGCAGGCATATATCGGTGCGTACTGTGCTCTCTGCTATATGCCTGCTACTTTAGAAGTACGCTCTGGCCAGCGCATACTTCTAAAGTGCTCTCTGCTGGCCCCCATTCACTTTCGTTTTCCACGGTGCGTAAGCACTGGCAAGAAATGACATGTACTGAGTGCCGGGGAAAACATTGGGTTAATATAACACTCAATGAGTGCTCTGATTTTACCGTATTTGTAGACCATAATTTGGTTGTATTGCAGCGCTATTACGCCATGTGAACATACCCTAAATGTATTTTATTGATATTTTAGGGGATAAAGCAACACTAAGTAGAAAGTATTTGTGAAGTATAAAGAAAATATGCTCTTTCCTTGATTTTTGCAAATTAAAAACCTAAGAAGTGTGGCGTTTATATGTACTTAGCCTACAGTATTCTGCAGTATTCTGGCCTAGATGCCAAACGCTATGTGTGAAGGAAAGCCAACACTGCCCATCACCCCGAATGCACCAGCACCACCATGAAGCATGGTGATGACAGCATCATGGTGTGGGGAGGCTTTGCTTCAGCAGGGACTGGCAAATCCAGGCGCATTACTGCTGGAACAGGTAAACCACTTTAAAAGTGGTTTACCTGAGCCTTGATTGTTGCTTTGTAGCTAGAAAGCGCTAAATCTATGACCCGCAATAGAACAGTTTCATAGAATCAGGCGCATTCTACGCTACAAATGCACGCAAAAAATATGGCGCCCGGGCACCAAAATACATACATGTCGCCCGTAATATTTATAAACTCTGTTGGAGATTTGTAAAGAAAATATTTACCTAGTTACCTCAATTACCTAGTTAACTCCAACTTGCAGGGGAACCCAAGCTATAGCACACCAAAGTTACGAATTAAAAATAAAGAAATAGTAAAATAAAATAAAACCCAAAATTTTATTAGTCTTGGTGACTTTGTTGCTTTTTCATGCTCTGTATATCCCAAGCAGGCAACTGAGTTTAAGAAGATCCAATACGGTTCAGTAGCTAAAGAAATACAGAGAAAGGATAAACATTGTACATTAAGTAATTGGTCCATTCTCCATGTGAACTTCCTGTTGGTGGTTGTCAGAATTGTTCTCTGCACGTATTGTCGTTTACTTGCAACTGGTTATTAGAAATGTCATATATTCTGCATATTAGCAGATTATCCATAGCAATAATATTTTGGTTGGATTTATATTGTTAATAATCCATCAGCATATAAAGGGGTTAATATATACCCATCATAAATATCTGCCAATAAGTCTATTGAGGTCAGTAGCCAGTATTTGCCCCCCAGGCCACCTGTTGTCGAATATGAAAAAATTATCTATTCTAAAGGTGACTTTAAATAATTCATGCTACTTGCTGATAAAGACACAGCGTTATCTAGATTCCTTTTAATTCAGTGTACTGGGATTATTGATGACTTTTACACATTCAGTGCACACAGTACTTTCATACACTAGTGAAGGTCAGTGTGAATAAAGGAGCAGATAATTATCTTCTAAGAGAATATTAAATTACACAGCTAGCTTAAAATATGACTTTATTTGGAATTAAAAGTGGCAGGATTTGAGGACACAGCTTTTAGAACTAGGCTTAGCAGTTTAGTCAGAGATAAGTGCCTGTGGCCTGGAGGAAAAAATGGGAAGGGTTCAAGTGTATAGGGGCAACTGAGTAAAGTGTTGTGTAAGCTCTATGCCGCTCAATGATAATGGGTGGAATAGACTATTAAAACAAACCAATGATTCTACAAATGTCCAAGAGGATGGCAAAGTTATTTCTTCTCTATCAAAGACCTCTCTGCTTAATATAAACCACTGATGGGTCTGACCAATTCCAATTTCCACTTGACTACATAGTTTTCCGAGCATGCAAATAATTAAAGGGGTTCACTGAACTAGACCTTCACTGTAAATAATGGTTATATGATGTTTTCCCATTGTCACTACATGTATAGTCTTCCCCCTCATTCTTCTAAACAGAAGTTCTAAGACAAACAAAGTGGTATTCTTGGCTATTCTAAAGTTTGCCCACTGACAAAGACATGAGCAGTCTATAATTTTAAGGGTAGGTTAATTTTAACATTGCGAGATAGAATATCCAAAATAAAATCCAGAAAATCACATTGTATAAATGATATAAATTTATTTGCATTATTCTGAGAGAAATAAGTATTTGATCCCCCACCAACTATTAAGAGTTCTGGCTCCTACAGACCAGTTAGACGCTCCTAATCAACTCGTTACCTGCATTAAAGACAGTGGTCTTAAAAAGTCACCTTTATAAAAGACTCCTGTCCACAGACTCAATTAATCAGCCAAACTCTAACCTCTACAACATGGGCAACACCAGAGAGCTTTCTAAGGATGTCAGGGACAAGATCATAGACCTGCACAAAGCTTGAATGGGTACAAAACTATAAGTAAGACGCTGGGTGAGAACGAGACAACTGTTGGAGCAATAGTAAGAAAATTGAAGAAATACAAAAGAAGCACATTAAGGTCATGGAGTGGCCTAGCCTGTCTCCAGACCTTAACCCTATTGAAAACTTATGGAGGGAGTTGAAGCTCCGAGTTCCCAAGCGACAGCCTCAAAATCTCAATGATTTATAGACGATCTGCAGAGGGGAGTGGACCAAAATTCCTCCTGACATGTGCGCAAACCTCATCATCAACTACAAAAAATGTCTGACTGCTGTGCTTGCCAACAAGGGTTTTGCCACCAAGTATTAAGTCTTGTTTGCCAGAGGGATCGAATACTTATTTCTCACTGCAAAATGCAAATAAATGTATATCATTTATACAATGTGATTTTCTTGGATTTTATTTTGGATATTCTATCTCTCAGTATTAAAATTAACCTACCCTTAAAATTATAGACTGTTCATGTCTTTTTCATTTGGCAAAATCAGCAAGGGATCAAATAATTAGTTCCTTCACTGTATATGTTATACTGATGGGTAGTGTTGCCTTTCAGATACGGGTCTAAGTCATATTAGGCCTGAATCCAAACAATTCGATTCTGGTCAGTAATTTTTTAGTGTAGATGTCAAAAAATTGTTCATAACCCTAATTCACAGTTGGGGTTATGTTTTTTTTACTTGCTTGTGGGGTTTAACTTACCAATCCATGGCATTTCCGGACTGGTAGTGGTCTCAGCATAACATTACATTACATTAGGGTGATGTAAGTTAAAGGGGTGTTCCAGGCCCCAACATTGCTCGTTGGTCCATCGGGGCAGGAGTAAAAATAGAAGCGAAGACTCAAAATTACCTCCCAAACGCTCCTGACTGCAGGTCTGTTCATCCCGGCTAAAGCAGTGAACGGTCTTGATTCAGGTGACAGCTGCAGCCAATAACGGGCCACAGAGGTCACATACACATAATGCTGTGGCCTGTGATTGGCTGCATCTGTCACATGAACAATAAGCGTTCACTGCCTTCTTCCTGGTTGAACACATCAGCCGCTGGGAGTGAACGGGAGCGTCCGCAAGGTGAGTATTATCTTTTATTCTTACTCGTACCCAGACGGACAAATGACCAATGTTAAGGCCCAGAAAAAAACCTTACCCTAACCCCAACTTCAGATTAGGGCAGTTACAGTTACTATTAGGGTTAGGGTAAAAATCAGAGTTCGGACATGTTTGAAACTACCAATAAATAGCCTTTGTTAGATATACCACTATCCTTAGACGTTCAGATTCCACATTTTTCTAAGAGTCCATCCATGCAATCACTGTTAGACTATGTTCACACGACATAATTGCGGGACGTATTTCACCCGCAATTATGTCGTGTGCTCGGGAGTGGGGAGGGGGGGCCAGTAGCCTGCCGGCCCCATAGACATTCATTATTCACGGCGCGTATTTGCCGTGAATAATTGACATGTCACTTATCTCCTCCCATGGTGTATTGTGCGAGTGGGGAGAGGAGACATAATCCATAGTTCTCTATGAGAACTGTGGGTTACCGTAATGACTGGGACGTATCTCTCCCTGTATTTAGCAGAGTACGGCGCGAAATGCGGAGCGAGATACATCCCATTTCAAGCCGTGTAAACATAGCCTTAGTATATCCTTGATTGTTATTAAGAGGGCGCGGATGCAATATGCTCAACTAGCCAGCTGCCTGTCGAAGTAGGGTCCAGTTCAATCCAATTGCCCTTCTTATTTAAAGAATGGAAAAATTGGATGTAGGCACAGGAACAATGAAAACAATATGATCAAAAGAAAAATGCATTCCCTCTAAAACTTAACTCTTAATAAGATGGTGTAAAATCACTCTAGGTAACCCTTTTAAGTATATAAATAGATCAGATTTAGTTGCTTACCATACCAAACAGGGCCAGGATCCAAAGTTTTCCAGTCTCTATGAATAAAGTACAAAAAATGCAGATTTATATATAAATACAAATCTATATATTTAAAAGGACTCCCTTCTAACTTACTGTCGCTGTTGTACTATATGTGTTGTTAGGACAACTTCCTCTGTTGCATACTTCAAGACATGGGCAATAGAATTGGGATAATCTTCTGACTCAGATACCTGGAGGAGTGAATTTACCTTACTCATAAATCCTCAGTTTCTTGTAGATTACAGGAGATACATTTGAAATTACTATCTCTGTGGTATAAAACAACAGTACACTTAAAGGGAACCTATCATATAGATTATGCCCCCCTTGCTGAGGGCAGCACAAGCTAGTGCCAGACCTGCTGTTTCCAGTGCTGTGTCCCTTATTCTGTAACTTGCTGGAGTTTTAGAACATTTACCCCTCAAATCTTATTCATGAGCATGTGTTAGCTCCGCCCACCAAATGCTAGCCCCGCCCTAGCCTCAGTTGGGCGGGATATGAAAAAAACGGACTCTTTTCATGACTTTCTGGTTGAAAACTGCAGATTTGAGCATTAAATACTCTTACAGAATAAGGGACACAGCGCTGGAAACAGCAGGTCTGACACTAGCTTGTGCTGCCCTCAGCCAGGGGGGCATAATCTATGTGACAGGTTCTCTTTAATGTAAAATGTATCCTCCCACTACTGGGATCTTCTAGAGATGTGTGGATGAAGTGGGTACCTACATATATGGTGGTCATGTAGACCACGATATATATTAAACACTGAACACTGAATTACCTGTACACTGAGGTTACATGTCACTAAGTTGCGCTCCCACTATGACGTCCCTCCTAATGTTATGAGATACTATGATTTCCCAAAATATTTTACATTTCCCCTTTCAGGCTGCTACTGATTACTAATTCTTAGACATTGAAAGTCAGAAACAACCCCTGTTCCTAACAGAATGGCTTTTAGAATTCTCTAACATATGATGAAAAGAATAGCAATGTATATCATTTCATGGTCTTGGTTACTGTTTAAACCACATCCTTCCATCTTTCCTGATTCGGCTATTTGGATCTGAATGATCACAAGCTTAACACA